>JAQBSW010007307.1:0-41719 GCA_029291075.1 Eudiplozoon nipponicum
TAACTAATATAACTTGGTTAGTCAATTTTTCCTTTAGGTGGAGCTCATATCACCACCCGCGCAACCAATGTTTGTTTAATTATATTCCCTGTTGCTTAAATGTCGGCCTGAGGAAGCTGTTTAATATATCAAGTTCTACAGCGAAGTATCCATTCGACATGTTGATAAGACGATGCATTACAGTGAGTCCACTTTCATATTAAAATATGGACCATTATTTGTAGAGTGTAGCGTTGTGGACTCTGTTATGCAGACGGACGAATATATGTCGTCGAGCATATGCTCGTCGCATGTTTGAGGTAGGAGCTCCTGAATACCTGATATAATACAGGGGCATGGAGCCCGATTTTACAATGTTTGCCTTACAAAATTCTCTACAATCCATAGGCCTGGGCTGTTGGAGAAATGTCATTAGCTGTTGATGATGTAAATTGCATGGCTCGCTCGATTAAATAGAATTGGACATAACAAGAACCAGAATCATATTTGTTTGTTGCGCACGCACAGTCTATTAATTAATCTAAAGATGATAGGTCGCATTTCGGGAATGCTTAATATGAAGGTTATGGCACAATTAATAAAATTTCTTTGACTCGATTTGCGTACTTCGGTTGAAAAAAACACAATTGAGCCAGCGCTTTGATAATTCCCTCATAATTTTCACTTGCGATTTTCTTCAACGATACAAGCTCGACACATCGTATAAACTTTCCGAAAATGAAGAGCCCATACGCTGCTCTATTATGTCTATAGGCATGAGAAACTCAAAGTGAAGAAAGAAAAATAGGCTTTGTGCTGTTACATTGAAAGAAATAAATGAGACTATTTATATTTTTGTAGTGTAGAACGCTGGTACGCACTGTACAGTGGACAGTAGCTTAAAATATAATTTGCTATTACGGCCATTGCTACCAAGGTTTTATTAATCAATGAGGCCCACCGTTTTGATATTTCCCAGTGCCTTAAGGTAAAAACCAATCAGATTTGTTAGTACAGATGCCGTCAAATACAACTTTACAGTTTGTATTTATTTCCGTACCAGTAGTTTACTTTTATCGGTCAGAGCACTATTTGTTTAGGGCCGGTTTGTCGTTTTGTAGCTGTTTGACTATTGCTCTATCTGTGACATTGACGCCCTACGCTTTGTACACCTTAATAAATGGCAAAAATCGATGATCAGAGATGATGTTGACCGCATTGTCCGCAATATTCTCAGTTTTATTCGATTTTAAAAAGTTACATCGTGTTCATTTACTTCTTAAATAGCCTGATGTGCTCGTTTCTTTTCAATAATTTGTGAACAACAATGCACTTGTGATATTTGATTGGTAAGCCGTTCATATAACCGTCGAAGACAAAATTTCTAAACATTCTTACTGTCATTTAAACCGTTAGAATTTCTATTAGGTTGACAGTATAAATTAGATCCGCTTTTGTGAGAGTGCGACTAAATGTTATTTCGGACGTGCCTTAGCTTCTAATATAACCTCTATACCAACGACTGAAGCGTCATTTAAATTAAACATGTCTTATCACGAAAATCAACATAGTGGCTCTTATCAATTTTTTTATATAGGACAAACTATGCTTGTGTCTCCTCTGTCCATCAAAACTATATTGCAGCACTAGTTTGACAATGCTTATTACGTGACCGCCACCCCAGAAGTGTCTTGTCTACACAAATTCATTTTTCAAATAAAACGGCGCCACTGTTTTATTATGGCAAACACCTGATAATTGTTAATAGGCTGTAAGTTAGAATAAAATATTACACATTCATATCTTGAAATTGAATGTCCCATTAACCGCACTTGCAGAACTATATGCACATTTTCACGACTTAAATTTAATCGCAATTTCAGGGCTTAGACAGAATTTTTAGCTACCAATCAGGCATTTATTGTCTTGCTGATTGCACATATAATGACATTAGAAATTAAATTGCATTATAAATAGATTATCAATAATTTGTTTATTCTTTGGAAAACCTTGTGATGCGTGCTTAGATAGAAAAATTAATTCATTAAAATAAAAATTGGTTTGGGCTACCTGCACTGCCAGCTTCTAGCTATCATCGGCTCGGAAGAAAGTTTGACAAAATCTCTACATTAGATCAAGCGCGGCAAACAATACGCCATACGCTAGATGCAAACACAGATCACACAGAGTTGACTACGTGTTAGGTTTATTTGCAGTGATTAACTTCCGAAAATCAGCAGCAGGTTGAAGCAAACAATGGATGTATAATGCTGAAATCTATCAAATCTTGCGCTGCTTGAATTATCAAATTTAATTTTTTGGAGGGGCGCCGTATACTCTTGGTGTTTCGTGACCATAATTTAACTAAAGCTAAATTTAAAAGCGACTGATAGTAGGCCCATGTGTTATCGTCATTGGTAACGAGGAAAAGTTGAGTCTATTTTTCCTTTAGTTAATTTTATGATTAACATAACGACTCATATGTAAGCGGAGTTGTTTTATCTCTTCGCATTATAATACGTGTTTGTCCAGTTTTTTTGCTTCACGCATTGAGTATAAATAAGCAATTAGAATAAAAATATGCGATCACTGTTTTCGGTAATTGGAATAAAAATCACAAAAATGCCTGTATATTTAGCGCATGTGTATTACTCTTGGAGAAAATAGTTCCTAATAAAATACATACATTGATAGATATCCTGCAATAATGTTAATTAGCCATGTATATGACCTAACGTATTTATACCATGGTGTTGTTTATTAAGCTAATATATATTCTATTTTAATTATAATAAAGCGTGCGAATTTCATCCGCAATATTTTTATGCTTCCTGTAATATCAATTCTATTGGACCAAGCTAATAAAATTGAGATGCTCTTACTCTGTACACTTAATGATATTCAGCGAACCCTTTAGCTCCATATCACACTTATTTGATCAGGTGATAATCTCTTTGATCTAAAAAACACTCTGCTGCTGCATTTAATACGTTAAAATTCAACGAAAACAAAACGCTTTGTATCTACGTTCTTTACGTAAAAAAGCGGCTAGTCTTAAAATTATGATGTGCGAATTCTGTTCTGATAATATGATAATGTGTTTACATTTCATACATTTACAGGACGCATGGTTTCATCAAGAAATCAATAGCATATAACATTTAGGAAATTTCGCATACATATTATATGCATAAGATAAATTTTCTCAAATTTGCTAGGCATTATTATAACATAAATGAACTCTGTGATATTGAATCACAATATATTGCTTCATAATCTTTTAGCCGATTCGTCCTTACATTCAAGTAATTAAACTATATAACGAAATCCTGCAATTATCCTCTTAGAGCAGCAAATTTAGCAACGACGTCCACAAACGTAAATATATTAAAATAAGTAACAATAAGAAAATCAGCTTTATTTAGATACAATACCCACAAGAAAGTGTATGCTAATAAAGCTAAAGCGTATAAAACTTGGGAACGAATCCTCAATAAAATGTATGCGTTCACAGAAGTCATGCTTTACTGATAATGGCATCTCTATATGGTTTAAAGTAATTTCTCCTCCTACAATTTAAATGTAGCAACTTTTTCGATTTAAAGTAATTATTTTATCACCATAGGTATTATATTTTCAAAGTCATACGCAATTTGAGGCTAAATTCAGATTAGACCATGAATTTTAAATGAAACGCTCACCCTGGTGTCGCAGTGTGACACCGAGGTTAGACCTGCAGACTCCAAATCCGACATGGAAAATTTTGGAAATGCGTAAAAAATTCCTAATAATGACAAAGCCATTCTATTGGATAGATTTCCCTTTCTACATTAATCACTGCTTGGTTAATACTGACAAATAAAAATAATAGGATCGGTGTTTTTATCAATATCGCAACCTCGATTTAAATATTTCTCACCTCCCGCGCAACCAATGATCAATTTATTATATTTAGGTTATTTCAATACCATTTCCTCAGGTAGCATGGTGTCTGTTATTTAATGAGAGATTTGGGATGGCTAGTTGAACTTTTAAGTCTAAATAGATGCTAAATAGCCTCCATCTAAAGTAAAGTCCAAACAAAACAAATAAGCTAATATATAACTAAGAATTATGTGTAGCGTACGACAGTATTTTTATGTAATGCGCAGCTCAGCGTTACAACCCAACGTTTCTCAATATTCATAAATATGGTTTTTCTTAAGGTCACATGCTAATATTTCTCCTAACTGTGATTTTATAAAAAAACTCTATTATTTTCATGCAGTTTTAATTGAGATTTTTTAAACTGAAAATTTATTTGTAATTCATAGGGTTTTGTTTAACAATACACACCCGCGCAATAAGCCGGTAACATGCAGTGTATTTATGTGACAACGCTCAAAGCCAGGATTTATGTAGTTTATGTGTTATCAAAAAATCTGCAAAGGCATTCTGGATCTATATTTCCTTTTCCTTTTCAATCATTCACATAAAATTACAAACTATTCAACCAAGACATTCTGGAAATATATATTTTGTGCATTTACCATTCACGCGAAAATACTCATTCTGCTGAGACATTCTGGATTTATTTATTTTGTTTATTGTGACTACTTTTATACGAGATAGTAACTTTACCTGATTTTCGGATTGCGTATCGAAATGTTTGAATCCACTGTCATCATGATTTTTCCATATATTTCGGCCTCCGGGTACGGAGGTCTTTTTCAATGGCAAACACATCACCCACTAAGTTGACAATCAGTATTTCAAGTGGAAATATTAGTTTAAACTGACTCATTTATACTTGTTGTTAGATATCTTAAGCATAAGGTTTTTTTAAAAAGGCTAGGAAAGTGTATGTTAAATTGGTTTGTGTATATGTCTGCATGTATACACTCTTCGAAATGAGATTACAGTGATTTAATGACAATTACTGACAGCTCACTAGATAAGCGTACGTCATGTCTGTGTGTATGTGTTCTCGTTTGTTTTGGATTGAGGAATAATCAGTTAATGCACGTGTACACTCATCCCAGTGAAATTACAGCGATTTGGCAACATCTGATTATTCACTTGATAAGTGTGTTTGTGTGTATGTGCGTGAGCGTTTACTTAAGACTGAGAAAGTAAATTGTGTTGACAATATATTATTTTGTGGCCGTCCTGAGCACGGTCAATTTGGACAAACAGTCTAATTTTATTTGTTTTGCAACATTGAGTACAATATACGTATGATGATTCGACTTAACCTTTTCACATCACCCATTGAAATAAGGTCGGGTACTAATCATAAGCACGACCCTCAGCATCAGCTACCAGGCATCTGTAGGAATGGTATAGCATCGCTAAATAGACAGCTACCCCACAAAACCTCATACAGTTCAGAGGTTAGAGTAACTATCTTGGATGGGACGTGCCCAGGTTCAAGCGCTATCCGCGGCAAATTGTAGACAGTAAATGATGAGTTTCCAATAAGGACGTAATCAATCTATTGGATAAATTGCCCATTATGTATTAGATTATGTCTAGTTTATACTGGAAAATATATGTATATATTTGGATTGGCGTTTATATTGTAACACGCGGCTCCGTGTTACAACCCAACGATTTTCAATTTTAAAAAATATAGTGCTCTTTAAGGTCAAATAATCTAACTCTGTTTTTACAAAATATTTCTCTTAACTGTGATTTTAGAAACAATCTCTGTTAGTTTCATGCAGTTTTGATTGAGATTATTTGAACTGCAATTTTAATTGTAATTAATAGGGTTTTGTTTAATAAATATACACACCCGCGCGCAATACGCAGGGAGCATGAGGTGGATTATAGTGCATATGTGGTTCGATAGTTTTTCTTTGCATTCAGATATGATTTCATGCATCAGGACATCAGATGTTCCTCAATCACATTCACAAATTCTATAGTTCAATGGAGTATTATAATTAAATAATTTAAAAACATAGCAAACAGTGGATTAATTATTTGTGATGTTTTTTCAAGACAGTTTTTACACGATTTTATTCTATCCATCATCAGTGACAATATTTACCAATGACTTTATTTATATCATCATATATTTGCAATCATTTACATGTATTCATCACGATTCAGACGTTTCTGGATTGATTATTACTTGTGTTGACAATATATCGTTTTGTTGACGTCTAGAGCACGGACCGTTTTGTTTAACTGTGAATTGATAATTACTTGTGTATAGGACATTCAATTCTGTTGACAATATATCCTTTTTTGCCGTCTAGAGCACGGTTAATTTGGACTAACTGTGAATTTTTTCTTTGCAACATTGTGTACAATAGACGTATGATAATTATACTTAGCCTTCTCACATCACCCATCGGAAAAAGGTCAGGGACTGATCATAAGCACGGATCTCAACAGCAGTTATCAGGTCTATGTAGGAATGATACAACATCCTACATTAGCTACCCCGCAAAAATACCCCTACAATATCACGGTCGCAACCTTGGTTTAAAAAATTACGTATAGTTCACAGTAATTGATGTTCTATAACAGATATAAGGCATGGGATTAGACAAATTAATATACAACCAGAGTATTAATTGTAGCTGAACATGCAAATGCCACTAAAGCATACTCTATTCATACGCCCTGTTTGTCACGGATGGTACCTCAATTATTCCAATGTATATTTGAATTATTGGTGATTAGCCTACACGACAAGGAATATTCGTACGCGTCAAACCACGCAGAACTGTAAGCATGCGGACATGCGATACAACGCAAGGTGTTAAATTGTTTTTTACCCCTTATGATTTACAGTGTAAAATTGGAAAATAAGTGTCATTTTACAACGACGTCATTTTCACAAAGTTGTTTGACGGTCGAACTTAATCTCAAGCCGAATCTTGAAAGTCCCATATGAAAAACACAAAAATGTACAACTTTTCATGTCGATCATTAATTGTTAAACAGCGTATTTGCATCATGTAGATACAAAGCAAACACTTTTGTCACAGTTATCAATTTGCAAGGTGCCGATCAGATAGACAGAGGGAATGCAACTAGCCTTTGACAAATGTAAGGGAAATATAGAGTTATATGTGATGCTTGCTTTGCAGACGGCGGCCTTAAAATTTCAGCATACCATCATTAGAGCTCTGGTAAATATGTACACAGAAATTAAAGCGTTATTGCATTAGCGATTACAACGAATAGTGGTGGAGCGGTCTGGGTATTAGTTGACAATAAATCATGTCTATAACGGTAATGTAGCAGATAAACCAAGTAGTATCAATAAGTTTTGGACATCTACAATTTTGCATATTCTTGAAACATAACAATAAAATTAAACATGCCGAAATCTTTTTGAGAGATTTTGGGGCGATGAACAATTTATTAAGCAACAATTGTTGCTCTGCAGGTGAAAGCTATGCTGATTTTCAAAAGTAGGACAACAACAGAGTTGTAGGTGCTGGAATTGATATTGATGAAATTCATCTGGTTTTGAGTTTAGATTTATATGCAATTCCGATTCACATATTATGCCAGATATCTTGCTATTTCAACATCAATCTCGATATATGGTTTTCAAAGAAATGTGTAATCTGCCATGAATTCGGGCAAAAACGAAGCGGAGCTACAACATAGGTTTCAATGTTAGGAAAAAATAATCAATTGCTTCAATACGAATTGGTACGGCATTTGAATTAGCATATTTAAATTTTTCGGAGAATTTAACCTCTTGATAGAATAAAAGCCATTATGTTGTAGGGCACTTTGCCAGATAAATTATTCCCTACATTGGTTTGGTAGCGGCTGTGGAGATCCGTGCACATGATTAATCCCGACTTTTTCCCGATGGGTGATGAGAGAAGACTAATACGAATGATCACATATGTATTGTAAAAAAACATCGCGTATGGAATCATAAGTCGTCCAAATTGACCGTGCTCTAGACGGCAATAAAATTAAATTTTAACACAAATGAATGTCTTAAACACCAGTCACAGTCAAACTAAATTGTCCGTACTCTAGACGGCAAAAAGTAAGAACATTGTTCACAAAGATGAATGTCTTATGCACAAGTCACAGTTAAAAAAATTGCCCATGCACTAGACGGTAGCGAAATGAACGCTGTTTATAAAGTTGCATTTCTTACACACAAGCAATTTATCTTTCACACATGTCTGAATTGAAATGAATATGTGCAACCGATTGAAAATACAGGATGATATGAACATAGTTATTGCTAAAAGTTGTCACTGAAAATAAATGGATAAAATTCGTGTAAAGACTTCAATGACAAAAATTCACAAATAATTAGTTCATTGTTTGATATGTTTTTAACTTATGTCATTATAATAATCCATTTTTCTCTGAAATTCGGATATGCATAGTTAAATGCGAACAGTAAATCCCTTGTATAAACTGCGAGTAATCCACCTGAGCGAATTAAATCCACTGTGACACAATAATCCACCGCATGATCCATGGATATCGCGCGCGGGTGTGTATATTTTATGAACAACCCTATTAATTACAAATAAAATTGCAGTTCAAGAAATCTTAATTAAAACTGCTTGAAACTAACAGAGATTGTTTCTAAAATCGCAGTTAAGAGAAATATTGTGTAAGAACCGAGTTTGATTATTTGACCTTAAAGAGCACCATATTTGTCAAAATCGAACATCGTTGGGTTGTAACGCGGAGCCGCGTGTCACATAAACCCCCCGACAATGAAAATTGGTACACAATGAAGAAGGTTAACCTTAGAGGAGGTGTTATTGCTCTGCCATACCATGTAACGACTGATTTTGGCTCTGTCAACACTGATTCTGGTTCCTCTATATCACGCGGCGGCATGACGGCGTCAGTTGGCTCGGTTGTTGATGAGATGTCGGGCGTCAATCCGTAGTTAGCAAGACTGTCTGGAGGTGTAATTATAGTTTCTTCACCGCCTGATAGGTCAACATCGCGGACCAGCGGGTTATTTGGATCAACGTCGGCCAGGGATAGTCTGTGCTTGGAGACCGCTTCAGCTTTGCCATTAATCTCCAGAATGATATAATTCTGACGTTGATCTAACACACGATAAGGACCGCGCTTCGGTCTGGATAAAATCCTGTTATCCATATCGTTGTTGATGAAGAACCTTTTGCAGCTATTAAAATCTTTGCGTTTATAGATTGGACGATGTTACTGACGTGTAGGACAGATCGGCCGATTCTGAGCGTTATATTGTAGAAAACTGCGAAGTGGAAACAGAAATGCCGGATCGTTCATCGTTAATGCAGTTTCAGAGCGTGATCGGACTAGTTCGCCAGGCAGCCGTAGACATTCGCCAAATACCATTTCAGCGGAACTACATTTGATCGGCTCACGAGGTCTTGTAAGCATTGATAGGATTAATTTTGGTAAAGCCGCAAGCCAATTTTCTTCTGGGCTAGCCTTGAGCGCTGCTTTCAGTTCTCGGTGTGGCCTTTCGACGAAACCACTTGCTCTCGGGCTGCGAGCCGCGGTCACGGAGTGTTTGACACCGTAGTATTGCAGTAGGGCTGCGAAATCTTCTCCGAAGAATTGTGCGCCACGATGGGTTGTCACTTCAGCTGGAGCACTGAACCGAGCGAACCAATCGAGCTCTAGGGCATAACTGATAGTTTCTTGCTTCATGTCTAGAAGTGGTATGGCCTCATACCATCGAGTGGTGCGGTCCCGTATTGACAGTAGATATCGCATGTAGTTCACGGCAGGTAAGGTTACCAGATCAACGTGTATGTGCGTAAATCGGACTTTGGGCACTTGAATGACTTGTGGCGCCGTTTTGGTGTGTCTCCTCACTTTGCATTTCTGACATTCTAGACATTGTTTTGACCACATCATGATATCTCGTCGCATGCAAGGCCAAAAATACGTTCTGGATAGAATTTCTACTGATGCTTTGCCAGATGGGTGGCTCAATGAATGGTAGAATTCGAAGAACTTTTGACGGAGTTTTTCAGGTATAAACGGCCAGGGGCCCACGTCAGTTATTTCACACTGCAATAGGGTTCCGTCGTAATCAAGTGTTTTCAGTCGATTGACATCAAATGTCCGAAGTGATAGATCATCTTGCTGAGCTGCTTGCAAGTCCTGAGTGCTTATAGGTAAAGGAAACAATATTGAGGCAGAAAGATCTGCAGGACGGCTTAGGGAGTCTGCGACCACATTTTCTGATCCTTTGACATGAGTAACTTTGTATTCATACTCGTGTATTCGTGTAAGTTGCGCGTTGACACGTCGTGAATATAAATACTCTTTCTTTCCTCTCAGCATCGGAAGTAGCGGAAGATGGTCAGTATAGATCTTGAACTTTCGGCCATGCAGATAGGTGTGGAAGTGTAGGATCGACCGGTAGATTGCAAGTAATTCTTTTCATAACGTATCATATCGCGTCTCGCGAGGTTGTAGTTTTTGCGAATAGAAAGTGATAGGCTGGTGTATTCCATTGATGGATTGTTAAAGTACTGCGCCTATGGCAACGTCGGATGCGTCCGTTATCAATTCAAAAGGTTGAGACCAATCCAGGAATGTAACATGGTCGCTTTGCATAGGGCCCTTTTGGCATCCTCGTATGCCTGCATGTCGTCCACGTTGAGCTGAATCAGTTGTGATTTCTTGACGAAACGGCTTTCTTACACGAGATATTTGAGAAGAGGTACCTGAATCATGGCAAGGCAGGGTACAAATCGAGAATAGTAGTTCATCTTGCCCAAGAATCGTCGTAATTCCCGAACGGTGGTTGGAGGCTGTAGATCTTGAATAGCACAAACCTTAGTAGGTATAGGTGTCATGCCTTCTTCGGAAATTTGATGACCAAGGAATTCAATTGATTTCTGTGCAAAGATGCATTTGTTGCCATGAAGTCGGAGGCCATAGTCTGCTAGTCGTGTGAGCAGGATCTCAATATGTTGTATATGATCGGTCATTGAGTTGGAGAATACCAGGATGTCGTCTAGATATGGAATTACGAATGGTAGACCATCTAGTATTTCGTCCATAACGCGTTGGAATGTTTGCGAGGCATTCTTGAGACCGAACGGCATATAGTGATATTCGTGCGTGCCACCTCCGGTGAATCTGAGTGCAATATATGATACTGAGTCTTTGTCCATCGGTACTTGATAGTATGCTTTTACCAAGTGAAGTTTTGAATACACAGCATGACCGATAGCAGATCTGAGTAGGTCGGCTGGATTTGGCAGGATGTACGAATCAGACTGTGTGCAAGAATTGAGTATACGATAATCCCCGCACACCCTGAATGTCTCTGGTTCACTCTTTGGTACTACTACCACAGGCGACGCAAAAGGTGAGCTGGATCGTGTACAGATGCCTTGTTGATGTAGCGTGGCGAATTCTTGCTCGGCAGCCTTATGTTTGTGTGGTGCCAATGGACGTGCTCGTGGAGGATGAGGAAGTGGTTTCGACAGGATGATACGATGGGCTGTGATGGCACGCTTCCTCTTGAGATCGGGCATGAAGGAAATATTTTTGAAAATTTCTTCATGACGTTTCAGAACATCGTTCAGTTGCGGTACATAAGGAACTGAAGGAATAAGCTGTATAGATGAGACTGCTTCGGCGCGAAACGTATATTTTAGCGCTGATGTAAGCAACTGATTGTCTGCAGTGCGTATCTCTCGTGTTCTTGGACGAATGGTCAGGTCGAAGTGTTCGATAAAATCACGTCCAATGATGTTTCGTGTCGTTTTGGCGATGAAAAACGGATAATTGAAACATCTTTTTGAGTTGGAGAACGAGATTGTGTGTACTCGTACCCCAAACGTCGCTATGTTGGAGCCATTGTCGCATGTCAGACTGCTGGTGTCGACTGGGTGGGTGGGTTAGAGATAATTGTGGCGTAGTGAGCTTACATCTGATCCAGTGTCTATGAGAAATATTTCGCCAGACGTTGCGTCACGGATGAGAAAGAATGTTGATAGGGGCAACTGACGATAAGACTGGTTGCTGGCATTTGGGCGTTTGAAGCATGTCTTGACTGGAGCCATCGCTGTAAAGACAATAGTTTGATGGCGCTGTACCGCAAAAGCAACGTGCTTCGAGCCATCAGATGTGGAGCGGTCAACAATCTTGGGGTGCTCAGCCTCTACTGCCGCCGAGAAGGCTGACTCCACCCGTCTTCCGAACCTTCTGTGCGTGGGAAAGTGCAGCCGTTTCCGAGGCAATAACGTGTGGAGTGGCCTTCATCCAAAGTGCTTGATTTTCTTAAAATATAGATGTTTATTAATTCCTTACTGGCTGTGAGTTCGACGAACCGGGGCACCATTTATGTTGGGGTATTTTTCAGGGGTTGCTACCTAGTTCGTGATTCTATACCCGACCTACATATACATGGTGGCTATTATTGCTACCCGTGCACCTAATCAGTCTCTGATCTTTTTCGGATGGTTGAGGTGAGAAGGAAAAAACATGAGGACATACATGTATTGTACACGATTGTTGCAAACAGAAATATAATTCACAGTTAGTCCAAATTGGCCATGTGTTCGTCGGCAATAACAAACAGATTTTAACATAAAATTGTGTCTTAAACACCATTCACAGTTCAACTAAAGTGTCCGTCTTCTAGACGGCAAGATTTAAAATGATTTATGTTTATAAATTAAAATGTTTTGCACACAAGCAATTATTCTTACACAAATTTTTCGAATTGAAATGTTTATAGTCAAACGATTGAAAATACATGATAATATGAACATAGTAAAATGATTTATGTTTATAAAGAAAAATGTTTTGCACACAAGTAGTTATTCTTACACAAATGTCTGGATTGGAATGAGTATAATCAAACGATTAAAAATACATGATAATATGAACATAGTAAAACGATTTATGTTTATAAAGAAAAATGTTTTGCAAACAAGTAGTTATTCTTAAACAAATGTCTGGATTGGAATGAATATAGTCAAACGATTGAAAATACATGATAATATGAACATAGTAAAATGACTTATGCTTATAAAGGAAAATGTTCTGTATAATCCGTATAAAGACTTCAATGACAAAAATCTCACAAACATTTAGTTCACCGCTTGCTATGGTTGAATTCATGTCATTATTATAATCTATTATTCTCTGAAATTCAGAATGGCACAGTTAACTGATAACAGTAAAATTGTGAATAATCCAACTGAGCGAAATAAATTCACTGTGACACAATAGTCCACCGCGTGATCCTCGCGGATCGCGCGCGGTTCTGTTTCTTTAATAAAAACACTATTAATTACAAATAAAATTGCAGTTCAAGAAATATCGATTAAAACTGCTTGAAACTAACAGATATTGTTCCTAAAATCACAGTTAAGAGAAATATTGTATAAGAACAGATTTAGATTATTTGACCTTAAAGAACACTTTAACAAACATCGTTGGGTTGTAACACGGAGCCGCGTGTTACACCATAACCATAGACAAGAGAAATATAGATTTGCTAATTATATCGCAAGCCTTTGACTCTATATTGTTTGATGATAATAAGACTTTTTTGTCATTGGGATAGATCCGGCTATTTTTGGACTACTTAACTACTATTTATATTATAAAGTGTGATTATTCATGTAAGCGATATATAATTGGGTTTGTTAATATTTACATCGATGTAGTTTAGGGCCAATATTAGAATTAAATCATTAAATTTCAAATATAAAATTTACAGATGATATAAACATAATCTTCCCGTTTGATTCATGGAACACAGAATTATTTAATAATAACAAATCATTGGATATTTATGGCCTATGAAAAATATTTAATAACATTGTTTGAAGATTGATTTTTTTTAAACTCGATCGTTAAAAACTAGTCTGAGAACGGATTTTATTCATGTTTAACTTAATAATGTCTCAAGATCAAAATTCAACATTTAGTCAACTATCTAGACACGGTTATTCAGAGTACAATTTCTGTGGAGAGATATAATGAATAGATAGTTGGTTGCTCGAAGACAAAATGACGTCAATAGAGTGAAACAAACTTTCGAATTTTATACAAATAAACATACATATTACTCTGATTAGGCTGATCTTGGATTACTTTGCGCAATTTTGAATCAAATGAAAAATGGATTGTCAAATATGATGTAAGATGAACATTTGAAAAGTTTGAAGTGTGCTAGTTCTCTCTTGATTTTATCACTAGAACCGTTAATGTGTAACACGCGGCTCCGCGTTACAACCCAACGATGTTCGATTTTAAGGTCAAATAATCTAATTCTGTTATAACACAATATTTCTCTTAACTGTGATATTAGAAACAATCTCTGTTATTTTCAAACAGTTTTAATTGAGATTTCTTGAACTGCAATTTTATTTGTAATTAATAGTGTTTTTATTAAAAAAAACAGAACCGCGCGCGATCCACGGGAATCACGCGGTGGACTTTTGTGTCACTGCGGATTTATTTCGCTTAGTTGGATTTTTCATAATATATGTGAAGGATTTACTGTCTACATAGAATAATGGATTAATATATTGACATGAATTAAAACCGCAGCAAGCAGTGAACTAAATATTTGTGAGTTTTTATCACTGAAGTCTTTAAGCGGTTTACATATTCTTTTTTAGTGAGAACTTTTAACATTGTTTCCATTCATGTCATCTTGTATTTTCAATCGAGTTTTCGTCATTGTGAAAACTTTTAACGATGATTTTTTCCACATCATCATGTATTTTAAATCGATAGTATAAATACAGTTCAATTCAGACATTAATATGCGAATATCTGCTTGTGCATAAGACATTTCTCTTTGTAAACATAAATCATTTTAACTTTTGTCGTCAAGAAGACGGAAAATTTAGTTTAACTGTGAATGGTGTTTAAGACCTATTCTTGCATTAAAATCTGTTTTTATTGTCAACCTACACATGGTCAGTGTGGACTAACTGTGAATTATATTTCTATTTGCAAAATTATATCTAATATATGTATGAAACCAAGTTTCGGGTTTCTCATATCAACCATCCGAAAAGGATCAGAGACTGATTAGGTGCACGGGTAGTAATAATAACCACCATTGATATTTAGCACGGGTGTAGAATCACGATCTAGGTAGCAACCCCGTAAAAATACCCCTACATAAATGGTGCCCCGGTTCGTCGAACTCACAGCCAGTAAGGAATTAATAAACATCTATATTTTGAGAAAATCAAGCACTTTGGATGAGGCCACTCCACTCGTTATTGCCTCGGAAACGGCTGCACATTCCCGCGCACAGACACGACGTTCATGTGGGCGCGGTCACCCTCAACAACTCAGGATGATCCGCCTATGGAAGGTGCGGAAACCTGGTGGGGTCAGCCTCCTCGGCGGCAGTAGAAGCTGAGCACCCCAAGATTGTTGGCCGCTCCAAATCTGATGGCTCGAAGCACGTTGCTTTCGCGGTACAGCGCAATCAAACTATTGTCTTTACAGCGACGGCTCCAGTCAAGTCATGCTTCAAACGCCCAAATGCCAGCAACCAGTCTCATCGTCAGTTGCACTATTAACATCTTTTCTCATCCGTGACGCAACCTCTGGCGAATTATTTCTCATAGACACTGGATCCTATGTAAGCTTATTACGCCACAAATATCTCGAACCCACCCACCCAGTAGACACCAGCAGTCTGACCTGCGCCAATGGCTCCAACATAGCGACGATTGGGGTACGAGTACACACAATCTCATCCTCCAAATCAAAAAGATGTTTCAAATATTCGTTCATCATCGCCAACACGACAAGAAATATCATTGGACGTGACTCTCGAACACTTCGACCTAACCATCCGTCCAAGATCGCGAGAGATAGAGGAATCAGTATCAGTGTTGACAGAACCAAAATCAGTCGTTACACGGTAGGGCAGAGCAATAACACCTGTAAGGTTAGCCCCCCTCATTGTGTACTAATTTTCATTGTCTGGAGGGTGTATGTAACGTGCGGCTCCGTGTTACAAACTAACGATGTTTGATACAGTGCTCTTTAATGTCAGATAATCTAACTGTGTTTTTACACAATATTTCTCTTAACTGTGATTTTAGAAACAATCTCTGTTATTTTCAAGCAGTTTTAATTGAGATTTTTTGAACTGCAATTTTATTTGTAATTAATAGTGTTTTTATTAAAGAAAATAGAACCGCGCGCGATCCGCGAGAATCACGCGGTGGACTTTTGTGTCACTGCGGATTTATTTCGCTTAGTTGGATTTTTCATAATATATGTGAAGGATTTACTGTCTACATAGAATAATGGATTAATATATTGACATGAATTAAAACCACAGCAAGCAGTGAATTTAATATTTGTGAGTTTTTATCATTGAAGTCTTTAAGCGGTTTACATATTTTTTTTAGTGAGAACTTTTAACATTGTTTCCATTCATGTCATCTTGTATTTTCAATCGAGTTTTCGTCATTGAAGTCTTTATGGGGCTTACCCCTTCATTTTTAGTGCAAACTTTTAACGATGGTTTTTTCCACATCATCATGTATTTTAAATCGATTGTATAAATACAGTTCAATTCAGACATTAATATGCAAATATCTGATTGTGCATAAAACATTTCTCTTTGTAAACATAAATCATTTTAACTTTTGTCGTCTAGAAGACAGACAATTTTGTTTAACTGTGGATGGTGTTTAAGACCTATTCTTGCATTAAAATCTGTTTTTATTGACGACCTACACATGGTCAGTGTGGACTAACTGTGAATTATATTTCTATTTGCAACATTATATCTAATATATGTATGAAACCAAGTTTCGGGTTTCTCATATCAACCATCCGAAAAGGATCAGAGACTGATTAGGTGCACGGGTAGTAATAATAACCACCATTGATATTTAGCACGGGTGTAGAATCACGATCTAGGTAGCAACCCCGTAAAAATACCCCTACATAAATAGTGCCCCGGTTCGTCGAGATCACAGCCAGTAAGGAATTAATAAACATCTATATTTTGAGAAAATCAAGCACTATGGATGAGGCCACTCCACTCGTTATTGCCTCGGAAACGGCTGCACATTCCCGCGCACAGACACGACGTTCATGTGGGCGCGGTCACCCTCAACAACTCAGGATGATCCGCCTATGGAAGGTGCGGAAACCTGGTGGGGTCAGCCTACTCGGCGGCAGTAGAAGCTGAGCACCCCAAGATTGTTGGCCGCTCCAAATCTGATGGCTCGAAGCACGTTGCTTTCGCGGTACAGCGCAATCAAACTATTGTCTTTACAGCGACGGCTCCAGTCAAGTCATGCTTCAAACGCCCAAATGCCAGCAACCAGTCTCATCGTCAGTTGCACTATTAACATCTTTTCTCATCCGTGACGCAACCTCTGGCGAATTATTTCTCATAGACACTGGATCCTATGTAAGCTTATTACGCCACAAATATCTCGAACCCACCCACCCAGTAGACACCAGCAGTCTGACCTGCGCCAATGGCTCCAACATAGCGACGATTGGGGTACGCAGTGCACATGATCTAGTATTTTGGGATAATTAGCCTACTTGAATTCTGGGTGACGCGCGCGGTTTAAAATGGCTACAACTTTTTTGAATACTGAATTTGAAATTATTATTACGGACCTTCAAAACTCCATGAAGGAGCTAAAGGAGGAGAACAAAACTATTAAAAATAAAATTTTTAAGCTGGAGTCGGATGTTAGCAATTATTCAGCAAAATTGGATTTATCAGAAAAGAGAAATGATAACTTAAGCGCTAAAATTGCGGAATTGACCGTTGCATTAAACGACAAGATGGATAAATTAAAAGACAATGTTAAGCCATGGATCGAGTTAAGTGAAATAACTAAAGAAGACGATATATCTACAAAAAGCAGTTCTTCAGGTGAAGAAATATTGAATATTTTATCTAATGAAGTTTCTGCAAGAATCGGAAAACAAGAACAGTTAATTTTATTTAATCTTAATGAAAATGCTGATCATAAGGATGTTGAGAAGTTAAATACTTTAATTAGAGATACGACAGAGGCCGAAATAACGAAATGCTTCAGAGTTGGCAAGAAATCGGAACGACCAAGGCCTGTTGTGATATAATTATCAAAGAGACCGACTAAAAAGCAAGTGGAGGATATTATTAAAAAGAAAGAAGAATGTCGTAACTTTCACAACATATACATCTCCAGAGACAAGTCTTTTCTCCAAAGAAAATTGTCAGCGGCAAAAAAGGTAAAGAAGAATTTAGATCAGAAATCAAGTCATCCGGAACAAGTTACAATAAAGGGTGTGTCAATTGATTCTAAAATTACAAAAAACGGGGTTTCATTAATGAATCTTGTGGACAGCGGACAGCTACGAACTATAGCTACGGTACCCAACAAACTGAGTATAAGGAAACCACAAAAGTTAAATTAGCAACTATTGAAGAATGTAAAGATGAGTTGGGTTTTTCATATACTTCATTTTATGCTAATTGTAGAAGTGTTAAGAATAAAACTTTTTTGCTGTGTGATTTTATAATAAGTAACTATTTTGACTTTATAATTTTATCTGAAACCTGGCTGAACAAGAACATTGAAAACTATGAATTTGACATTCCTCATTATTCTCTATTTAGGAATTACAGATCATTGGATAAAAGAGTTGGAGGAGTACTTATTTATAGCAAATCGATATTAAATGAAACAGTGTTACATACTAGCGAATATAATACTGTCATTGATTTTTTAACTATACAAATTGATAACCTGATTTTAACCGCGGTTTACAGACCGCCGTATGCTAATTTACATGATGATCAAATGTTTACCAATTCCTTTAATCTATTTTCGTATGCCATGGTTATATTGTTGTGGTAGGAGATTTTAATAAGGTGCATGACTGTGAAATAATCAATCTTTTTTCTAATCATGATCTTAAACAGATTATAAAGGAACCAACTAGAGGTTCGGAATGCTTAGATCATGTATATTTAGAAGTTGAAGCGTTGAACTCGCACAGTTATGATGTTGTAAATTACTTCAAAGAATTGGATCATAAACAAATTATTTTACAATGGAACCTTTTGAGTAGCAAAACACAGAAACCTAATTTTGAAAATGCACACGTACAATGTTCAGAATCAACTGGAATCTTTTTAGAGAATTAAGCTTATCAATTGATTATGAATGTTTTTTTTATCATGAACAATGACGAATTTGTTTCTTCTGTTTCATTGTTATTATCTGATATATTTAGGGCATCTACATTTACGGATGTTATACCAAAGCGAATCAATAGGAAGTTATGTAAGCTAAGAATCAAACGAGATAATATAATGAAATGTAGTCTTATCAATAGTATTAAAAAAATGAGGTTAGATTTGATCGATAAAGAAATTAATTCATCACTGCTGATAATCCGTCAAAGATCAGAGAGAATTATTTTGGCTAAACTGAAGAGTAATCCTAGACTAGGATACAAACTCCTCACAGACTACGGTAAATATAAGGAAAAATTAAACCTTATATTACCTGTGGGTAAAACTGATTATGAATTTCTCTGTGAATTGGATGAAGTATTTGGCAACTTGTTATGTAATCCACAGAACGAAAGAAATTTTATTGATCCACCGGATCCTTCGGGAAACCAGGATCTAGGACTTGTTATTGACAGTGATGCATTGATAGAATTAATGTTAAAAATAAAATCAAAAAACAAAAAGATCACCTTGGTATATCGATTGATAACCTACTTCAATTACCCTTAAATTTTATGAATGCGCTCTGCAATTTTATAAATAGAATTTTGATGAATGGGATATTACCAAACGATATACAAACAATAGTAGCTAAACCTTTGCCTAAAGTAAGTAAGCCAACGTGTGCCAGTGATTACAGATTATTCTCTATTATCCCTTCGTTTTTGAAGATAATAGAACGATTGATACTTGATCATTTAGAACGTATGCTGCCGGCTGATTTCGAAATATGCCAACATGGTTTTACGAAAGACAGATCGACAACTACTAATATGCTCTCTATGTGGAAACATGTAATTACATTAGATGAGAAAAAGTTAGATGCATTAATTGTATTCATAGATATCTCAAAAGCCTTTGACTCTATATCTTTTGATGCTATTTTGAATGCGATTAATTTATTGAATATTGATCCGAATATTTTTAGATTACTTAGATACTATTTATATAATCGAAAAATGAGTATTCAAGTAAACGATTTGATATCTAAATCGAAAAGGGTAACAAGTGGAGTTCCACAAGGATCAAGTTTGGGGCCAATTTTATTTAAAATTGTATTTGCACATTTGAAAACTAAGATCCTAACGGTCGAGTTTGCAAATTCACTGATGATTTGAAAATAATCTTTCCAATTGATCCAAATAATGTCGAATTCTCCAAAAATAATGTGACACTAGATTTGTATGATTTAAGTAGATATTTGTTAACACTAGGGCTGAGAATAAACAGTAAAAAGACGAGAGCTTTAAAAATAGGTAACAGAACAGAATTTAATTATGTTTATTTTCATGATGCTGAGATTAATGATGTTTTTGAGATTAAACTTATGCAAGAAATTAAGGATTTAGGCATAACGATTCATTGTATGGCTTCTGCTGAGAGACATATTGAAAGGATAGTAGGCAGTGCCAAGAACAGATGAGCATTGATAAATAGAAATATTATATCACATGAAATAAAATTCAAAATGTTTATAATATGGATTAGACCGATACTAGAATATGCTGCCGCTACTTGGAATCCTTTAACAAAGGGTTTGTCTAATAAGATAGATGCTGTACAAAGAAAAGTTGTGAAACAAATTAGTCCTATCTCCTGCACTATATACGCCACTAGATTACAGTTTGTATCACTGCATCCTTTATGGTTTCGGAGAATGTGCTATTGCATAAAAGCTTTCCATTCGAACCAGTGGTCTGGTGCCTATATGAATCCCATAAGAAAGAGTCATGAAATTGGAACTAGATCTGGTCATTTTGCAATATCTCCACCATTGGTGGGGAATGTTGCGAGCAAGCTATTCTCTTTTTCCAAAATTTACAAAATTTACAATCAATTGCCAAAGGGGCTTAGAGAAACGCCTCCAACTAAAATGTCTTTTAAATTTTTAACTACCGAACTAGAAAAAGTGTTCAATCCTGCTGATATTTTTAATTTTGATTATGATATTACTTTCTCATGGTTAAATAAAAGACAGGATTAATTGTTTTTCAGCAACATAATTTCTCGAGATTCTATCTTCAAATTTTGTATTATTAAAACTGAAATCTTATGCATTATATCATCTTGTTAATCAACAATGCATACAATCAATTATTAGTCATGGTTCCCTATTTTTCTTACAAAATGTTATATTCGAATTATAAATTAAATTTTCCTAATTTTGGTAAAGAATCTATCACTCTTTACAGCTGAACTTTCTGATGCTGATAAATTGTACAGTACAACTAATTGCACATATATATGTGATGTGATATCTTTTTATATTTTCTAATTTTATTATTTGATGGAACATGTGTGGTTTGAATCCAAATAAAGATATTCTATTCTATTCTAAAAAGTCAAATTTTTATGCTTTTCATCAAAACTATCGTCATCGTTAACTATTAATCGGATTTCTACGGTTGTCAGACTCTCGGTGTAGCCGTAGACCAGCAAGAAGGCTCCCCATGTCCCCATAAAATCAATTTCTACAGCCTGCTTTTTATAATCTACTTGTTTATGTGCATCTACCCAGATGATCATTAACCAACAAACAAGATCCCACTAAGTAAGGCAATTGAAGGACGTATGATCATCCGACTATATTCTAGTACTCTTATTTGCCACGGCATTAGCCGGTGATTTATTTCGTGATCATTTGTAGGTCCACTAATAGTGAAACTTATCTTGACAAGTTGTGTAACGTTGAACAGAAATTTAGCTGGGGTATTTCAGTTTGCGTCCACGTATCGTGCCGTATATATTGAGCACATTTACACGTATCACTTCTTAATGATGTGATCTCTAGATGCCTTAGAATAATCTCAGCCAACACTGGAGATAAGGGGCTCCCCATTGCCACACCACTAGTCTGTTTATAGATGCTTCTATTAAATAAGCTTGCATAGAGTGTGACCTGGTACCGGCGATGATAATATGTCGTGTTCTACCACTTTGACATTAATGTCAATGGTTTCATTAATTGTAACATTTGTAAACAAAGATTTAACTTCAAAGGATACCATAATCTTGTTGTTAACATTTATATCTTAAATTTTGTTTACAAACACAACCGAATCAGCCCACCGAATAATCACCTTGTAGTTTACGTAATAGTTCAAGTATGCGAACTAACCATTTAGTTAGTGCATGAAACGGAGAATTGATCATTGATAAAGTTGGCCTCATGGAAACTTTTTTGTGTGTTCTTGGTAATCCGAACATTGTTGGTGTAGATGGTCCAACTGGCTTGAGCTTCTGTACAGCGGCCTCATCAATTTAACCGGCATCTATCAAGATCTTAATTTCATTTATTACTTCGCTCTCCACTTTGTCTTTTTCATCTGATTTATCGTCTAGACGCGTGAATTTCGTATTGACATTCAGCATGTTTCCATCTTTAGTAGGTAGTCAGATTTGTCCATTATAACAACGCTCTTGTCTTTATCAGTGCGTAGTAGCTGATCAATTGGTATTTTTGATAAATTAAGCACACGTTTATCAAAACCGGTCGGTATTAAATCACACAAAACTCCAGGTTTTATATCATTTTCTAATTTCTTCAAAATAATTGTTTTGTCTTTTGTCATAACTGCTGGTAAAACATAAGAAATCTCATTCTTGCAAAAAGACTTAGTTCATATAATACACAAGATACACGCCCGATTCCTGCATTTAACAGAGCTTCATCTTACTTTAACTGCTCAATTTTGGAATACGCCCAACTTTTAAGATTTCTTCGGTTGACCCGTAGTTTGGAATTTCGTAAACTGCGCACCAAATCACATGGGAACCGTCATTTTTTAAAACACTGATAATAATGTTCTTCCCAAAATAATGCTTTTTGCGCTCTACACTCTAATATAAATAGTTAATCTAGTTTTCTGAAAGATTCTTTTGAAATGCGAGCCTTAATAAAATTCATAGTATCCTTTCCATGTGCAAAAACAAAAAGAAATTTTATCAGATACAAGAAACGCTTCTTTCTCATTTTCTTCTCAAGTATCTACAAATGAACATCTTTTTATATATAAATTGAAAGGCAAAACAAGATAAAAATATGCAAAAATGGAGAGAGAGAGTGAAAAAAGTTAACCAATCAATTGCGTGTGTCACCTCCAGTAAAAACTCAATGCATGAACATGCTTCTTCAGCTTGCATAAATCCGGCTGCACTTTGTTTATCCATAAGGCTTTGTATGTAGCTAGCTCACTTTTTTTATTCTATTGAGTAATTATTTTAAATACTACGCTTGGAGAACATACGTGTGATTTTTCAATGATGTGTTGTGAAATTGCAAACGTGTATTTACCATTTGATTTAAGACAGACGTATAAGTTACAATGTTCGCTCATTCGAGTAATTAACCATCTGGTCAATCGTCCCACGTAAGTTGATCGACAACTAGCGCATATATATTGGTATACAATATTTGATGTCGACATTAACGACTGTTTTTCTTTGATTGCTGGTAAAAGCAAGTGTGTTACCCTAAATAAAATTCGTAGTTTAGCTGTATTAAATGTGCGAGTTAATACCGCTTCATCTTTCTTTTGTGCTAAACGTGAAACTGCATCCCCCTCAAACGGGATGTTTAGATAACTGTTTTCTTTTTTGTATCTGATAAAATTTCTTTTTGTTTTTGCACATGGAAAGGGTACTAGGGATTTAGCATTTTTTTGAAAATGGGAATTTTCTTTCTTTGTGATTTTCAGGAAATACAGGTTTATATAAAATGTGCAGATTATTAGTGATGTATGAACTGATATAAATTAATTCTATACTGTATTTCTCTCCGACGATTATTTTTGTCTACATCAGAAGTTATACAACGTATTGCTACCAGATAATATGGCAACGCAAAATAAGCGTTATATTTACAGCACGCTTCGCCACAACAAAAGATTTTTGCATGCAACATTTGATATTTGCATATCTGTTCAATCCGTATTAGCAGTTTTGCGATTTTGCAACGATATAGTTCCAAAGTCAAGTAGACTAATATAGTTAACAACGGAAATTTCAGCTCCAAACTCTGTCTATTCAATTTGTGGAAGCATAATTTGAATAAGCGTTTTGTTATCGACGTTTGGAAATTACAGGTCCATATGTTTTATATTAAAATTTAAAATTCAAGTTCCCTTAAACGTTTTTGTTGTTGTTATTTTAAAATAATTTTCTGTAAGCTATTTTCAATCATGAATTTCTTCTAAAGTAAGCTAACTCAATATCAGTTCGTGAGATTCCCATCTGATGGCGTTAAGCTATTTTCACTAAAGAGCTCTCTTTCAGATTGAACTACAAGTTTTAAAAGATTTTTATTAGACGAAGTGCAAGTTAAAAAACCCACGGATCAACTCCAGATAAAATAGTACAAAAACAAATCGAGGTGTCTCGACCTTTTTGCCGGTGAAAAAAATATTTTTACTCATGTCATAATTGCCTGTGCCGTTTGCGTAACTTACCAAACGAGTGCCGCTTCACTTTCATGGTCTATGATAAGTCATAGTAAAGGAACAATATATATTCTTTACAAACATACAAAAGAATCAGATTTTATACAAAATTTGCTACAGATCATGTTAAATTCTCTCTTCCAAGTATAATTAATCTTAAAGTAAATAATTTAATCGATAATTTTGAACGCAATTGTCAACAAAGTTGCATATATGATTCGTATGAACAACCTAATAGACGTTTGCACATTCTCCATTTTAAAACTGAAGTGGAATTTAACTCACAACTTCATCGTTTCCGAGGTCTCACATAACGTTTAAGGACTTGATTTCCTGTTAAATTATCGGCTTATAGTTGATTTAAAATATCAAAATATCATTGACTCCACTAGACATCTATAAAGTTTAGGCACTAGGTTCTGCACTTTTGGGGTCACAGGTAACAAATCCATTTTGTAGTTTCCTTTAACTGAATAATGAACATCGCGTCGAAAACACAAATCCATTTTCAATCTCAACAAATCAGAGCTACGTGCCACCAACACAATGCAAATTATCATCTCAATTTACAATTAATTGCACTTATGTAGAATCCGTTACCTCCTGTTATTCTCAAAGCTGCTCTAAAGTAGTTTTAATATCTTTTGGAAGAAAGCATTATCCAATCATCCACAAGTTCTTGAGCATCCCCATTACAATTGGTCTCTAAAATGAATGCATCTTTCAGAGCCTTCAGGAATTTTTGCATGTCAAACTTATTGACCTAAGCTGATTCATATCCATTCCTACTATAAATATATTTCTTAAAACTAATTGATAGCAGTTGATTCTTAGTAATCGACATTATAATACATAAAATCACATTCATGGAGCACAAGAAGATATAGAAAGATTAATCTAATCAATCTTTTTGGCGTTTTCAAATAACTTTACTTGCATTTTTGTCCAATATGCGCTACTCAGACATTTAAGCGGTTAATGAACAATATTCAGCTCAAAGAAACCGTCTACTGTGTAACATATCTCGATAACATAACGATTTTAGTCCGTAAGAAGACACTTACGCCGAGCATTTATAAATTTCTCATCAGACTTAGCAGAGCATGGATTTAGAAACAATTTTGACAAAACAAAACTGCCACTACATTCGTTGATTTACTATGGTATCATAATACACCTCAAAGTATTCAGCCTTTGCATTTTAAGAAAAATTCGAATAAGATACTTCCGTCACCAACGACTGTAAAAGACTTTCAGAAAATCGTGGATGTTCTTAACTATTATCGCAAGTTCTTTCCTGACCCATCGAAAGAAGTATATCCGTTAGTGTGGTATTTTATTAATCGGAAAGGAATAACCAAGAACTTTGCTTATTCTTGTTCGTCTCATGACGATGAAATGCTTTTTAACGCCGTCAACTCGTTTTCAAATGGCACTATGTCGACACATGCAGACTTCAAAAGACTTTGTCTACTCACCACTTATGCCTTGAAATTTGAAATCAGCGTCACCCTGAAGCAAGAGATGAAAGGAGTTAGAATGTAAATTATTTTTTACCTGCGTTTGTTACAATATCTATAAACTGAATAAGATAACTTCAGCCTAGTTCTTCTCGCTATCCATGACGCGGTGCGCCAGTTCATTAGCATTATAGGCAGCAGCAGATTTTTAGTTTTCATAGATCATGACCTATGTCGTACTTTGAAATAATACTTCAGCAGACGCAAATTCCCCTGCCGGTTTGGGAAGATATCTTTTGCATCTTAGCGATTATTTATTCTACATTTTCCAGGTTAAGGACGAACAAAGCGTCCCCTGCCGGTTTGGGAAGATAGCTTTTGCATCTTAGCGATTATTTATTTTACATTTTCCACGTTAAGGACGAACAAAGCGTCATTGTTTACGTAATTTCAAAACTAGACGTCTTACTAAAACTGTCTTTGCCTTCGCTTTTCTGTCACCTTTATGAATCTCAGTGAGTCCATTTGATTTTAACTTTGCTACAAAGAGAATAAAGCAGTGACGCTCCTGTTCAAAAATCAGTAGCTCGCCATCCTAATAAATCATATGGAGAGTCTGTTAGGGCTTACGCTTCAAAAGTTAATTTAGCCCACAAGCTTACTTTAAATCGATTATGGCTTCATTCACTCTACTTATAACACAAGTAGTAACTCGATTACTAAACATATAAACTATTATTTTGAGAGTCATATACTTAAGAAGAACATTAAACGATGGGTCTCGGAATGTGCTACATGCCGAAAAATGCAATCACACAGAACATCATCTCAATTTGGATCATTTCGCGTCAACTCCACGCCTAGCCTTTGTTCACATCGATATAGTTACTTGTACTCAGGTTCACTATTTTAACTAAAGTTTAATCATGACCGATAAATTCACTCGATGGCCAGCGGCATTAATCCCTTAGGATCATTTCTACAGATGACATCACTAAATGTCTTATCTCTAAATGGATATCCCTTTACGGCGTTTCTAACAAACTTATTACTGATCGAGTTACATTTTTCTCTTTTGACGGTTTTAAAATTACCCTGCATTTCATCGGATGCACTTTAAGCCAGATCACTGCCTATCACCTACAGTTGAACTTTATGATAGAGAAAATGCATATGGAATATTATACTGTTTTAGCATCCTCGTAATTTAATGGAAACTGGGTCGATACATCACTTTTATAGTTCCTTTCAATGCATTCTCGTATATGCAAATCCTTTCGCACGTCTGCGTCACATCTTATGTATCGCATAAATCTACGCCTGCTGAATCAACTCTTACGTTTATTATTCATACAGGATGACCCAAAATCTGAAAATTATCGCCTACGAATGTAGGATCTACACAACTCGTCGCAATGCGATTTCCTGTGGTACGTTGGCACGAATGTTTGCGGATGCCATTGGGGCTGAAGATTGCATAATCAGCGTTCCATCGTTTGGCAAGGAAAATTATTCTAGACAGTCCATTTTATCGAGTGTACAAAAACGATAATATCATATGATATTAACGAAGGCACATGCACACTGTATTATCTTAGTTCGAACAATAATTTCATGCGGTCAAACCAGAAAAAGAAAAAAAATAAGATGTTTAACCGTAAAGATTTTTAGACGTTCCATTTTTAAGGAAGGATAGGATAAAAAAATTCAACATGCGCCGGTGCCCCGAAAATTTCACCAATTACGTAGGTTTGTTTAGATTTAAACTTTTTTCGCCGATTTCTAACAGGATAAGCTGGAATTTCGTGACCTTTAGCCTAAATCTGGTGTGCGCAAATAATATAATCAAGAATTTATGGCCGATAAAATTTAATCAAGAGGACAATGAGAATTTTCTAAGGACAAAATAACTGCTGAGTTATTAATAAAATTAGCACTTGATAGTTGGACTAAGCCGATTTTCCTAGTCAAAGACGCTTCCGATGTAGTTAAAAGCAGTGATACATCAGTGAAATAGTGATATATTAAAGTCAATCAGGTTTTTATAATAGGGAAATTCAGGATTTTGAAATGCGGTATGGTACGTACGACAAGGAGTTAATTGTGGTTTATGCTGCAGTGTTGCATTTTTAGCACTGATATTATGGTCATCATTTCAAAAATATGACTGATCATATGCCACTGATAAGTATACTATATAAGACAAAAGGTTTAATTTTTCTTGGAGGGTGAATTCACAAATACCTTGACCATCTGAATTCGACTTCCTCACTCAAGAGAGTTAGAGATCATTTGTTACTATGTGAAGTCCCCCGGAGTCAACCTAGACAATATGTACCGTTGGATTTAATGTACAATATAATTCATCAGCTGTATGAAATATGTCACCCTTCCTTTAAGGCTACTGTCAGGTTGGTCACTCATATACACGTAAGGTCAAATATGTCAAATGTTATATAGACTTGGGTAAGAATCTCTGTCCATTGTTATACAAACAAAGATTGGCCAAACAATAAGGTATAAGGAAAAATAATAGGAATACAAGCCTGTTTTTCCATGCACATACATATTGATATTGTAGTAATGTCTGAGATCTTTGGTCATAGATATCTCAACACCACGGTTAACCGTTTCCGTTTACCGTTTGAATCTGCGAACTTGAAGGATTTGACAGCCCTTGAAGTTTTACTTATGTTCATAAACTATTAGGTGTCACGTTATAAATAACCGGTAAAGACCACAAACGCTTATGCTGTTCCAGAGCTGACATTATTGCAAGGTTACATAGGGAATTAAAGGCAGCATTACTGTGCATTTGAGAATCCGGTATTGTAACCGCTAGGAACAGAGATAGCAGAGCTTGTTCATGGACAGTTATTCAAGTTAACTTTAAATATACTTATAGACAATACAGTTTGACTCTATTAAGCCTATAGTCACGCAAATTGATTTGTAGGAGCTCTCAGGCACAAAATGTGTTGCCTACTTTGAATTAAGACAAGACGTGTAAGGTCAAAATGCTATTTCACATAATATTTAAGACTGGCCATGCATGTGCACCAAAACATTGAGAACAGGAGAAGTTAATTAACTCCGATTTATAAGAGATCAGTCAAATGACTGACAAAAATAAATTCATAGAAATTAATAGCGTAGAGAATTAGGTAGCCGTCGATCGCGGTGTTCCACATTCTACCCAATTGTAAGAGGAGATTGAGGAAAACGTTCAAACAAGGAACGAGAAGTCGAAATCAAAATCTAACTCGAAAATATCGTTCAGAATATAGGAAGAATTGAACAAACGCGAGATGTAAATGAGAATTAACTCAAAGATATCAAGAGAAAAAGAATGAATAATGAATCAACACGATAAGCAAATAAGACAGCAGAATACCAGCACTACATTTGGAAATAAATTCCGGAATAGTCGTCAGGAGTACTAAGATTGATGACCCCGTTTATTTATGAACATAAGCCTAAAACATGACGTTGTGTGAGGTGATTAATATCTCCTCATATGAAATATAAAACATTTTTATTTTTAGGCATAAACACACGATGCTATCTTGCACAAATATTGTGCTTTAAAGGGTGTAAAATGATTTTATGGAAGTTTACATTTTGAAATGTGAATAATTACCATTTATCGCTATTGCCTTTAAAAATCATATTTTGAGATTTCATTTGGGATTGTTCTCGCTCTTGTCGCGTGGGTATATCAATATATAATTTGCCTGATCGATAATGTAAGTTGAAATTGTTCACGTATATTTATTTTCAAGTGATATATCGAGAACCATCCAAAATTGGTTTACATGTAATTTGATTCGGGTTCTCTATTTTAGGGTTTTCAATTTCGTCAAGATATATGACAGCAAACAGTAGAACAACAAGCTATGACACTCTGATTTTATAAAATATTTCATATCCAAACTTATTTTGATCGCTATAGACAAATGCTATAGATGTGAAGATACATGGCACTTCATTAAATGCCTTATGAAAATAAGACTACGGGACTGCACTGACAAAGAGTGGGGCGTTCGGTTGTTTTTAATTCAGCGTTTATCTTAGTGATATTCCGAATGCGAATCCGGTGCTAATTAGGTTCTGATTAGATACTGAGTTAAAAGCCTCTAAAATATGAAGGTCAAATTCTCCTCATAAAAACCTACTTTAACAGTTAATTTTTTACGCTTGAATTTGCAGCTGATTCTTAATACTAATTGTTATAGAGGAAATTATTTACAAATATTCTACAAATTAATTGAACATTTAAAAAATACGTTTGTGTGTTTTTATTGTTCCTTCACGCTCGTTTTGAGTTTTGTCATTGATTTGCAGTCTTTGCTTGTGAAAGCGAGGGTAGCCCTCGGGCTCCTAAATTTAATAATGTCTAAATGATAATAAAAAGTAGTTCTAATAAACTTATTTTACCGAAAATTGTGCCTTCTAATTTAATATTGTGACAGAGATGCTAATGTAGGCAAGTATTTCAGTTGATTATGACTTTGCGGGTAATTAATCGCATTTTAAGTCAATTGCGGATACGCATACGAGTCCGACATATATTCTTTCTGATTTGATAATTTCATCATTTATGGCAAAATCTAGTTCTCATTTTGACAACAATGCTAGTCTCAAATGATGCAATGCTAGAAGACGTGGGCAAGTTAGTAGTAAGGGTTCAGCCGACCACACTGGAATATCGTCCGAGGTGGACCATTCACAGTTTTAAAGACACAAGGAATGTTCCTTACACTCAAACAGGAACTGATATGGTTGTGCATATCATTCAATGAGCTGCAAAAAACTTTGCTACTGCGCCAATGATATGTGGAGGATTATATTTCGCTATAAAAAATAGCACAGTTTTTAAATCACAAATTCAATGTAAGAAACCACTGCGAACTTCAAATGTCCACATACATGATTTTAAATTCTTTTATAATGAAAAAATTACCCTCGAAGCTATGGCTTTAGCTTTAGATTAGAATTAGCATTACATATTTTAATTAAATACATGTATGAATAGTCAAATATAACGTATATGAGAAAAAATATACTTCAGGCAACATTAAAAATCAGATCATTATATACAATAATACATAAATCAATGACTCATTTGAATAAAATTTTAATAAAGTGTAAACAATTCCAGATATAATTTACAGAAAATATAAAAAATAAAATTGTTCAACCAATATATATTGAACATTTATTTATATAACGATATAATGCGTTGCATTTTTCAATAGAGTTAAAAAATAAATACAAGTCTCTCTATAACGTTATGATAAACAACAAATATTCTGCTCCTTTGTTCAAATACGAAAAAATCGGTATACTCATTTCCTGTAGAGGCCCCTAACCTATTCGAGTCTGAGAGCCCCATAGATGCTAGATCGCTTGAAGTCCTAAAATTCACAGTAGAGTCTGATATGCTTATATTCCCATTCACATCTGCTAGATTCAATTCCGCAATATCCTGCACTAACCTACTTGTGTCCTCAAATTTAATATCGGTCTCCATGTCTTATTAGTTTAACAATTGAATCGACACTTAATGTTAGGCAATCGGAATGCGAAAATTGTATCGTAATAATTCCCGAACAAATAATCTGGAAGGAGATATACGTGAAAGACAGAATAATCAAATTACCTGTTCCAGTGTAACACGCGGCTCCGTGTTACAACCCAACAGATCTATTTTTACAAAACGCTGTACTCTTTAAGGTCAAATATTCTAACTCTATCAAATTTCCGAAGAAGGCATGACACCTGTACCTACTAAGGTTCGTGCTATTCAAGATCTACAGCCTCCAACCACCGTTCGGGCATTACGACGATTCTTGGGCAAGATGAACTACTATTCTCGATTTGTACCCTGCCTTGCCAAGATTCTGGCACCTCTTCACAAATATCTCGTGCCAGAAAGCCGTTTCGTCAAGAAATCACAACCGATTCAGCTCAACGTGGACGACATGCAGGCTTACGAGGATGCCAAAAGGGCCCTATGCAAAGCGACCATGTTACATTCCCCGGATTGGTCTCAACCTTTTGAATTGATAACGGACGCATCCGACGTTGCCATAGGCGCAGTACTTCAACAATCCATCAATGGAATACACCAGCCTATCGCTTTCTATTCGCAAAAACTACAACCTCGCGAGACGCGATATGATACGTTAGGAAAAGAATTACTTGCAATCTACCGGTCGATCCTACACTTCCACACCTATCTGGATGGCCGAAAGTTCAAGATCTACACTGACCATCTTCCGCTACTTCCGATGCTGAGAGGAAAGAAAGAATATTTATATTCACGACGTGTCAACTCGCAACTTACACGAATACACGAGTATGAATATGAAGTCACTCATGTCAAAGGATCAGAAAATGTGGTCGCAGACTCCCTAAGCCGTCCTGCAGATCTTTGTGCCTCAATACTGTATCCTTCACCTATAAGCATTCAGGAATTGCAAGCAGCTCAGCAAGATGATCTATCACTTCGGACATTTGATGTCAATCGACTGAAAACACTTGATTACGACGGAACCCTACTGCAGTGCGAAATAACTGACGTGGGCCCTCGGCCGTTTATACCTGAAAAACTCCGTCACAAGATCTTCGAAGTCTACCATTCATTGAGCCACCCATCTGGCGAAGCATCAGTAGAAATTCTATCCAGAACGTATTTTTGGCCTGGCATGCGACGAGATATCAAGATGTGGTCAAAACAATGTCTAGAATGTCAGAAATGCAAAGTGACGAGACACACCAAAACGGCGCCACAAGTCATTCAAGTGCCCAAAGTCCGATTTACGCACATACACGTTGATCTGGTAACCTTACCTGCCGTGAACAACATGCGATATCTACTGTCAATACGGGACCGCACCACTCGATGGTATGAGGCCATACCACTTCCAGACATGAAGCAAGAAACTGTCAGTTATGCTCTAGAGCTCAATTGGTTCGCTCGGTTCGGTGCTCCAGCTGAAGTGACAACCGATCGTGGCGCACAATTTCTCGGAGAGGAGTTCGCAGCCCTACTGCAATACTACGGTGTCAAACACTCCGTGACCGCGGCTCGCAACCCGAGAGCAAATGGTTTCGTTGAAAGGCCACACCGAGAACTGAAAGCGGCGCTCAAGGCTAGCCCAGAAGAAAATTGGCTTGCGGCTCTACCGAAAGTACTCCTATCAATGCGTACAAGACCTCGTGAGCCGATCAAATGTAGCTCCGCTGAAATGGTATTTGGCGAATGTCTACGGCTGCCTGGCGAACTAGTCCGATCACGCTCTGAAACTGCATTAACGATGAACGATCCGACATTTCTGTTTCCACTTCGCAGTTTTCTACAATATAACGCTCAGAATCGGCCGATCTGTCCTACACGTCAGCAACATGGCCCAATCTATAAACGCAAAGATTTTGATAGCTGCAAATGGTTCTTCATCAACAACGATATGGATAACAGGATTTTAGCCAAACCGAAGCGCGGTCCTTATCGTGTGTTAGATCGACGTCAGAATTACATCATTCTGGAGATTAATGGCAAAGCTGAAGCGGTCTCCAAGCACAGACTATCCCCAGCCGACGTTGATCCAGATGACCCGCTGTTTCGCGATGTAGACCTATCAGGCGGTGAAGAAACGAGAACGCCACCCCCAGACAGTCTTGCTGACATCGGATTGACGCCCGACGTCCCATCAACAACCGAGCCAACTGAAGCCGTCACGCCGCCGCGAGATATAGAAGAACCAGAATCAGTGTTGTCAGAGCCAAAATCAGTCATTACACGGTACGGCAGAGCAATAACACTTCCTGGAAGGTTAGCCCCCTTCATGGTGTACTAATTTTCATTGTCGGGGGGGTGTATGTAACACGCGGCTCCGTGTTACAACCCAACGAAGGTCAATTTTTACAAACGCTGTGCTCTTTAAGGTCAAATATTCTAACTCTGTCCTTAAACAATATTTCTCTTAGCTGTGATTTTAGGAACAATCTCTTTTAGTCTCAAGCAGTTTTAATCGATATTTCTTGAACTGCAATTTTATTTGTAATTAATAGTGTTTTTATAAAAGAAACAGAACCGCGCTCGAAACGGAAAAAACACGCGGTGGACTATTGTGTCTCAGTGAACTTATTTCGCTTAGTTGCAGAAGTTACGCATTGGATTTACCGTGGTTAACTATCCGAACTTCAGAGAGTAATGGATTAATATAATAACCTGAGGATAAAACACTGAACTAAATATTTGTGAGTTTTTTTGTCATTGAAGTCGTTATACGGATTACTACCAGAACATTTTTCTTTATACACATGAATCATTTTAACTTTTGTTGTCTAGAAGACGGAAAATTTAGTTTAACTGTGAATAGTGCTAAAGAACTATTTTGCATAAAATCTGTTTTTGCAGCTGACCAACATATATTCAATTTGAACTAACTGTGAATTATATCACTATTTGCAACATTATATCTAATATACGTATGACCAGATGTTTTTGCCTTCTCACATCAACCATCCGAAAAAGATCAGAGACTGATTTGGCGCATGGGTAATAATAATAGCCACCATTGATATGGAGGACGGGTATAAAATTTACGAACTAGAAAACAACCCTGCAAAATACCCCAACACCAGAACGTCCCTTTTATGTGTGAAATAATATCAGAATAAGATGCAATTATAGTAGGAATATATTTTTGAGATGTATTCGTGTTACTAGAGAAAAAATATTAAAAATACAGCAGACCAAAAGATGGTTAGACCAGTCGAGGTGCGAGACACTCGAAAACTGAAATATGGCGTACAATTCAAAGTCAAGTATTTAAACAAAGAATGTTCTGGAAAATAAAAAGAAAAAATTCTTTTTAAATAAAATTCGTTACAATCAGCCATGGTGGTTTAAATATGTCAGTTATTGTTATTTTACATTTGGCGGAGGATTTATCTTCCTCCACATTTCCCAGACCTAGTTATGGCTCTACCGACTACTATCTTCTAGTTCATGTGTAATACTTTAAAACAGTAACACAGTTTCCTAAACAATAAAGATTTCAGAAAGACAAACATTAATCTGTTATTTTTTATGGTACAGGAGACCTGACTAATATTTTTCAAACCTCTTCATTTTAACAGATACAATGTTGATCGTAAAAACCTTTTCATTGTATTACAATTAGCAGCTTCTGATTCCAAGACCGGCCTAATCTAAATAATACAATTTGTAGTTATATATCATTTGACAGTTTTTCCCTTTATTAGTAAACAAAATTCTGAGCTCTGCCAACTGTTCTTTTAATATGTCTATCAGCAGAAGTTGAAAACTAAATGGCTGTGAGTAGATCTCAAAAAAATTTCTTAAAATACCATCATAAAAATTAAAATGTTTAAATTCCGTCCTACGTTTGACTTTTAAAATATTTTTCCTCAATACATTTCTCAACCAAAGCGTTATCAAAATATCAATTCATGTCTTTCAGATCTGGTGTTATGCTATACATAGAAAACTTAATATTTCAATAATAATAAAAGATATTCGGATAACGCAGCCATTTGCACTTCATTATGTGTAATACAGATTAGATTACCAATAAACCCTTGCAAATCACCTTTAAATTAATTGTCCGTTTTAATTAGTGTTAAGTCCCGTGTCTCTTTCTCTTTGTACTTGATTTAATTGTTTATTAGTTTATATCCTAGCTTTGGGTTTTTCTAAAGTTTATTCAGTATTATTGTTTCTGGTCTATTACGGATTGCTAATAATACGGTATTTGTTTAATAATCTTGTAGGAGATGTTGCGGTTTATTTATAGATGCTATGATATTTCTATATATGCCTAGTAGCTGACGTGGCAAAAAATGGGTTTCATAGACTGTGATTATAATCAGTCTCATATTTAGTTGACGTCCATCCCTTCTTTCCGGTGTCGTGGTGTGAGAAGGCTTAGTCGAAGTATTATACGTGTATTATGAACAATGTTACAAGGTAAATTAAAATTCAATGTTAGTCAAAATTCAGTGCTCTAGAGGGCAACACATTAAAATAGTGTTAAAATAAATTTTATATCTAGGCACAAAAGCAAAAAGTCATAAATCACGATAAATAAATCTAGATTGCCTTAACAGTATAGTTTAGAGTCACGGATAAACGATCAAAAGCACGCAAAAATATAAATCTTGGTTTGCACAGCTTAGACACAGTAATTCACTGCATGCTACCAGCGTGATACGCGCGGGTGTCTGTTGTTTTTAAATAAAACCCCATTAATTACAAATAAAATTGCAGCTCAAAAACTCTCAATCAAAACAGCTTGAAACTAACAGAGATTATTTCTAAAATCACAGTTAGGAGAAAGATTGTCTTACACCAGAATTAGCATATGTGACCATAAGGTGAACCGGATCTTCCGAAATTGAGACTCGTTAGGTTGTAACGCAGAGCCGCCCGTTACAATCTAACTTGTCTATTTGAATACGGTAACTAAGTAGCCTTTAACGATGTCATATTTTCTGATATTAATTTGCCTAAAACTTTATCCATCATTTTCGTTATCGTATCAAAACTTGAAATTGTAAAGAGAGATTACCTAGCAATGCAGACACAGAAGATACGAATGCATTACTCTTAATATAACAATCTGTTGCAATCAACGAAAATGCTAAGCCTTCTAAAAAGAACATAGTAACCCTTGTAACTGTGATTTCTTTATATATAACTCTCAGAAGTTTCCATCTAAAAATATTTTTTCTACGATAATGTTCTTTAAAACAATGAACAATTTTATAATTATTGAAATCGACAAATTCTGTCTTCAGATACGTATAATCTCTGCATTCCGTTACTCTATTTTCTTTCTAGGCTATGTTATCACTCAATGCCAAATCTGAGGAATTTATTAAACGAATGCAAATTTATTGCCTTCTTAATCTCATCGTGAGCCAGTTCCCATCACTGCGGGTAGTGTATTGACCAATCTTTTGGAATTATAAAAAAATGTTCACTTAAAAATATCGCGGGCATAGTCGGATTGAATTGAGGAATTGTTTTATCAATTGAGTAGATAATATTTAAATCATTTGAAAATTTCACTATTTAATCATTTAGGATTACATTATGCAAATTTACAAATATGTTCATTAACGTTATCCGCCCAAGCTTGAATTCAAGCGGTAATCCAGTTTAATTGTTAGTAATCTGGAATGCCTGATATTTAAATAGTCGCGCTCCTGTTAAAGAAAACGAAAATTAACTAGGTCAATTTGAAGTAAGATAATCTTCTTCATAATAGCATCAAAAAATATCGGAACAAAGGGTTTACAGGCACCTATAAAATTTATTAACGCATCCATATTTTTCTCGTCCATCCTTATGAAATACGTCCACATGGATAGCATGTTCTTAATTGTTGATCTCTCTTTCGACGGAGCATGTTGGTATGAATGAAAATTCGAATGATTTAGCATCAATAGCTTAATTTTTTAAATGAAGGGGTAGTTGAGATGATTATAAAATCATAGTCATTATTAGCACGCTAACTTTAATAAACCTTAAGCCTTTGTTAGGATACTAATTGGTTTTGCAAAATAAATCAATGTTTTGTTTAAAAATTCAGAGATATTAGAATATAATAAGATAAAATACAATAGAAAAGAATAGAATAGTATATTTTTATTTGGATTCAAACCACACATGTTCCATCAAATAGATAATAATATTAGAAAATATATAATATGTAAAAGATATTACATTAAGTCTCCTATAGATAATTTAATCTCAATCGTTTTGATATATTGTAACACTCGGCTCCGCGTTACAACCCAACGATGCTCAATTTTGACAAATATAGTGCTCATTAAGGTCAAATAATCTAACTCTGTTTTTACACAATATTTCTCTTAACTGTGATTTTAGAAACAATCTCTGAAGGTTTAAAGCAGTTTTAATTCAGATTTCTTTAACTGCAATTTCAAATGTAATTAATAAGGTTTTGTTAAATAAATATACACACCCGAGCGTAATACGCAGGGAACATGCAGTGGATTACTGTGCCCTTGTGGATTATTGTCCTTCTTTGAATTATTCTCAGTTTACACAATTAATTACTGTTCGTATATGATTCTACGTATCAGAACATCAGAGTACAATGGATTATTATAATTAAATAATATAAAACCTAACAAAAAGTGGAATAATTATTTGTGATGTTTTTTCAAGACTGTCTTTACACGATTTTTATCCATCAATTATCAGTGACAATATTTACCAGTGACTTTATTTATATCATCATATATTTTCAATCATTTACATGTATTCATCACGATTCAGACGTTTGTGTTCCTGATAATTACTTGTGTATAAGACATTCAATTTTGTTGACAATATATCATTTGTTGCCGTCTAGAGCACGGTCCATTTTGTTTAACTGTGAATTGATAATTACTTGTGTTGACAATATATCGTTTTGTTGCCGTCTAGAGCACGGTCCGTTTTGTTTAACTGTGAATTGATTCATGCTTAGCTACCCCATTTGCAATAAACGGATGAAAATGGATGAGTTTTCTCACATCACCCTTCGGGAAAGGGACATATGCTGATATAATGCATAACATTTGCACTATAATGTTACAGATATTAGAAATTAAAATTTCAAGAAGGTATGTTGCTGATCAAAATCATCGTCTCTTATTCAACTACGAGAAAATATTGTCATAATCAAACTTAAAAAATAAAAAGGATTGTATATTTTTTCTATTTCGGTACATAAAAATCTAAAAGAAATCTTAGATGGAGGCGTTACTCTAAGCCCCTTTAGCAATTGATTTTAAAAATTTTTAAATTGTTGAAAAGCAAATTGCTTCAACGTAATATTTACCACCATAGGATGATAGCCCGTCTAATGTCCAGATCTAGCTCCAACTTCTCGGATCTTTCTTATTGGATTTATATTGGCATCAGTCCACTGATTCAAGTGGAATACTTTTATTCAATAGCACATCATCAAAAACGATAAAGTTTGAAGTGATGCAAACTGTAATCTAGTGCAGGACACTGGGATAATATGTTTCACAACTTTTCTTTGAACAGTTTCTAGCATATTTGTCAATACCTTTTTTATTGGATTCCAAGTAGCGGCGACATCTTCCAGTATCGGCCTAATCCAAATACACATTTGTAAATTTATATCGTTCGATAAGATAATTCTATTTATTAGTGCCCATCTGTTCTTATCAGAGCTAACCATTCTTTCAATATGTCTCTCAGCAGAAGCTATACCTTGAATAGATATGCTTAAATCTTTAATTTATTGCTGAAGTTTGACCTCAGAATGATCATTATTCACAGCATCATTAAAATAAACTTAACTAAATTCTGTTCTATTACTTATTTTTTATACTTTTGTTTTTTACTGTTTAGTTTCAGCCCTACTGTTATCAAATACCTACTCCAGTCATACAAATATAGTGTTACGTTATTTTTAGATAACTCGATATTTTTGGATCGATTGGAAAGATAAATTTTAAATCTTCAGCAAATTTGCAAAGGCGACCATTAAGGACCTTAGTTTGCAAATGTAAAAATATGATTATAAATTAAACTGGTCCGAAGCGTGATCCTTGTGGAATTCCATTGTTAATTTTAGCGGTCTTGATCTTAAATCATTTATTTGAAAACTCATTATTATATTATATAGATAGCACCTGAGAAATCTAAAACAACTCGGTTCAATATTCAATGAAATAATCATCTTCAAAATAGCAGAAAAAGATAGAGAATCAAAAGCTTTTGAAATATCTATATAGACAATTTATGCATATAACTTTTCTCATCGAGTTTAATAAAATCTTTTAACACGGAAAGCATATTAGTAATTGTCAACCGATCTTTTGGTAAAGCCATGCTGGCTTTTATCAAAATCAACCGTCAATTTAAATTCTAAATGTTCAACTATCAGTCATTCCTTTATCTGAAAAAAATGACGTGATAATAGAAATTAGTCTATAATCATTGGCGCACGTTGGCTTGCTTACCTTTGACAACGGTTTAGCTTCGATCGTTAGAATATCGATTGGTATTTTTCCATTATTCAAAATTCTGTTTATAAAAATGCAGAGCGCATTCATAAAAGATATAGATAATTTGAATATGTCATCAAACGATAGATTTTACTTTTAACATTAATTTTATCAATGCATCACTGTCAATAACAAATTCTGGTTCCTGGCTACCCAAAAGATCAATTAGATCCATAAAATTGCTTTCATTCTGTGGAATACATATAAATTTACCAAATAAGAACACCCATTCTCAAAGAAATTCAAACTCAGTTTTATCCATCGATAATATGAGCTTTAATTTCTCCTTATATTTACTGTAATGATTTTGTAGTTTGTACCCTAATCTAGGATTGCACATAAATTTTGCCCAATATGATATTTTTTAACTTTGACGAAAAAACGTTAAAAATGTTGCAAGGAATGTCTTAGGTAAGGTAAAAATTGGAACTGATTGAAACACATAATTCATTGACTTAGAGATATCCAAAAATTGTGGCACAGTTTAAGCTGGATGAAGGAGACTGGACGATCCAATGTTGAAAATCTGATTATTTGCCTATAGATATGCTGACATGGGTTGTTTAAATATACCATTAATTCCCATCCAATTTTTTAAAATTTTAATAAATCGTTTAATGATTTGCATAGTAGAATAGAATATAACAGAAAAGAATAGAATATAATAGAATAGAAAAGAATAGAATAGAATAGAATATAATAGAATAGAATAGAACGGAAAAGAATAGAATAGAATAGAATAGAATAGAATAGAATAGAATAGAATAGAATAGAATAGAATAGAATAGAATAGAATAGAATAGAATAGAATAAAAAGAATAGAATAGAATAGAATAGAATATAATAGAATAGAATAGAATATGAGCTTTAATTTCTCTTTATATTTATTGTAATGATTTTGTAGTTTGTACCTAAATTTTGCCCAATATGATATTTTTTAACTTTGACGAAAAAACGTTAGAAATGTTGCAAGGAATGTCTTAGGTAATGTAAAAATTGAAACTGATTGAAACACAGAATTCATTGACTTAGAGATATCCAAAAATTTTGGCAGAGTTTAAGCAGGATGAAAGAGACTGGACGATCCTATGTTGAAAATCTGATTCTTTGCGTATAGATATGCTAACATGGGTTGTTTAAATATACCATTAATTCCCATCCAATTTTTTAAAAATTTTAATAAATCGTTTAAAGATTTGCATAGTACAATAGAATAGAATAGAATAGAATAGAATAGAATAGAATAGAATAGAATAGAATAGAATAGAATAGAATAGAATAGAATAGAATAGAATAGAATAGAATAGAATAGAATAGAATAGAATAGAATAGAATAGAATAGAATAGAATAGAATAGAATAGAATAGAATAGAATAGAATAGAATAGAATAGAATAGAATAGAATAGAATAGAATAGAATAGAATAGAATAGAATAGAATAGAATAGAATAGAATAGAATAGAATAGAATAGAATAGAATAGAATAGAATAGAATAGAATAGAATAGAATAGAATAGAATAGAATAGAATAGAATAGAATAGAATAGAATAGAATA
>JAQBSW010007308.1:0-41716 GCA_029291075.1 Eudiplozoon nipponicum
CTGATGATGATCGTGGAAGGTCGTAATGCGTCAGTGCGTGCGACTGACGGTAGTTTTGTTATATTGTTCGACGACTGGTTAGATACAATGGGATTGGTGTTAGCCTCAAGCTCGCAAACTTGATTTAACTAGTTGTGCCCCAAGTTAAGCTCCATTCGCGGCAAAATTCTGTGCTGTATTTAAAAAGATCACAATGATGGGATTTTGGTTCATATCAAGCTCCGATCTTAAATTTAATTATATAATTCAAAACAGCAAGTTTGGAATATTCTTGGTCATCCGCAGATCACGACCGCAAACTGAGTAACGAAGATCAAACTGACATTTATAGGTTACGTGTTGCACATCAAAGGATAGTTTGACAACCGATAGTCTTTAAATGAAACATGTTGCGCGACAGGGAATGGATTAATTACCTCGCCCTTGTGGTACACAATAACTTGTTTTCATCCACTGTTTTCAATTTTACTACGTATATTTCGGCTGCCGGTTTCGGAAGCCTTTTCCTAACGGTAAGAACATCCCACGAAAAAATTGGCAACAATTAAGTCAAGTGGTGAATTTAGTTTAAACTGTTTAATTTTAATTATTGCTAGATCTCTTAAGCATAACTGACGTTTTACAAGTTATATGCGTGCATGTTTGCACTCATCGAAATGAAATAACAAATAAAAAATTAGACGAATAGTGGTTGCGCGGACGGTGATAACAACTATTACAATCAAGGGTGCGATCCTGTAATAAGCACATGACCCATTAACTAATTACATATGTCAGCATTAAATACGAATTTTATAGTGAACAAAAGGCGATTCATCCAGTAGACCGGTTTCGTACTTATTGGGACTCATCACGTACTGTCCAGAATTCGACGCGGACAGGGCTCGAACCTGGGTATGTTTGATTCGGAATCTGCTGCTCTAACCACTGAGCCACTCTGCTGTGTTTGTTCTGTAATGCCAGATTTGTGATGGTTAGGTGGAACTTTAGATCTAAAGGTTACCATATAGACTCCACATAAAGGAAAGGATAACCAAAAGTTTTTAGTTAGTATGTTGATGAAAATTGTGTACAGTGTGCTCAGTAGTTTGAGCAATAGATTCTGAAGCAGACGTGTCCATATTCTAGCCCTGTCCGCGGCAAATTCTGGACAGTACGTGATGAGCTTCCCATAAGGACGAAGTCGTCTACTGAATGAATTGCCTTTTCCACACTGTAAAATACTTAGTTTATGCTGAAAAATGTATGTATATAATGGGCCAGGTGCTTACATCAAAATCTCAAACTTGATTCAAAATAATTGTTATTACTGCCCGCGCAATCAATGTTCGTTAAATTATATTATTGTTCAGGAATATTTTTAAGTTTCAATTTGTTGAAATGCACTGTGTTGGTACCATGTACCGACTCGGCAACCATAGTTTTGGTACCATGTACCGACTCGGCAAACATAGTGTTGGTACCATGTACCGACTCGGCAAACAGTGTTGTTACCATGTACCAACTAGCCAACCATCGTGTTGGTATCCATTACAGGCTTGGTTTATATATTGTATATAGTGAAATGGCTTTGAAGTTGCATTGTCAGAGACTTTATATGAAATTAGCTTCACTACTGCAGGTCTACACATTCGTATGGAAGATTGTGCTATCCAATGATCCAAATTCGTCACCCGGACTATATACCGGGTATAAGGCGTTATACCGGCTCCTATCGATTAGTCTCCAGTAAGCACGAAAATAATTTGCACATGAGATTATACCTTTCATTAATGCTGATTTTGGTTTGTCCTTCGGATCCTATTTGAACTAATTTGTTACTAACTGAGCAACACCTAATGCGCAGTTGCATATATATTAATTCTTGGCAACAAATATTACCTAATTGTTTAGAAATAGTTGAAATTCTCAGTTTAGATGAAATTTAGTATATCTTGAAATCCATTGTGATGATACCATGTACTGAATGGCCAACCATACTGTTCGTACCATTTACAGTATCGGTATATTTTATCTATAGTGAGTCTGCATTTGAGTCATATTGTTTAAGACTTAGTTTGCAGTGGACTCCACTACTGCCATTATATACATTCGTATAGATGATTGTACCCCACATTCCTCTTTAAAATATATAGTGGGTATAGGGCGGTATACCAGCTCCTACTGCTGAATTGCCAGTTTGCACGAAACCATGTGTACTTGAGGTTATAACTTTCGTTTATTCTTCTTGACAAATTTGAACTAATTTCTTACTAAGTGTGCAACACTTTTTACACAATGACAAATACGATAGTTCTCCACAAAAATAGTATATAACTGTTATATATTTAATTGAATGATATCGTGAATAATGCGGAAATTGATAGCTGATATCGATCAAAGCCAGAATGTCTGGATTTGATGGAGTAACAGGTGTTCAGAAGTGGTTTTAATTCTCAATTTGATGCAATTTAGCGTATCTTTAAATCCATTTTGATTGTACTATGTACCGACTCGGCAACCTTAGTATTGGTACCATGTACCGACTGGGAAACCACAGTGATAGTATCCTTTACATGTTTAATATAAATTACATATAGGGAGTTAGCTGTGGAATCTCTTTGGCGAAGACTTTATATAAAGTTAACGCCACTACTGCTGGTATAATCAGGCGTTTAGGAGCTTTAAAAGAAACACGTTGCATGACAGGAATAGATTGATTACTTTGTTCTTTTTGGTCGCAACAAGGTTTTTGCATCCAATGTCCTCCTGAATATTTCGGTTATTTCGACTTCCGGTTTCGGAAACCTTTTTCGATATGTCAAATTGTTTGTGTGATGTGTTGTCAAGTGAAAAAGGCTTCCGAAACCGGTAGTAGAAATATTCAGAGTAATGAGGAGGTATAGGAGTTTTTACCGTCCAATTGTCCCACATTCTTCACCAAAATATGTAGTTGGTATAGGGCGTGATAACGGATTCTAGTCGCCAGTAAGCACAAAACGAATGTGCACACAAGATTATAACTTTCATTATTGCTGACTTTGGTTTTCCTTCTCATCATATTTGAACTAACTTTTCATTGGGTGTGCAACACCTAATTCAAAATAGATTTTTCTGCTTGTACTAATCAGGTTTCTATTTTTCTATCCACTCATTTCTGTTTTTGAATTTAATAATTTTTTTAAGTGGTACGTCTGGAAAACATATATACGAGATTTCAACGATATGTTGCGCAGCTGCTTTTGTATATTCACCATTTGATTTTAAACTGGCGTTTTAGTTACAGTTATATTTCACTCGAGTGACTAAACGTCTAGTCGATCGGCCTGCGTCAGTTGATCAATAGCTTGCGCATACATATTGAAATATAATATTTGAGGTCGACATTAATGGCTGATTCGGATAAACGCAAGTGTGTTACCAGCAATTAAAGAGAAACAGCCATTAATGTCGACCTCAAATACTATTTACCAATATACATGCGCAGAATGTCGATCATTTACTTTGACCGATTGACCAGACGTATAATTACTCGAATGAGAGAACATTGCAACTTAAACGCCTGTTTTAAATCAAATGACGAATACACGTCTGCAAGTGCGCAACATATCGTCAAAACTTCACATGTATGCTCCCCAGGCGTAGCATTTAATATAATTGATAACAGCAATAGCGTAATGGAGTTAGCCACATACGAATCTTTATGGGTAAACAAACTGCAGCCAGAATTATGCAAGCAGAAATAGCATGTTCTGGCATTGTGCGTGAACTGGGGATGATGCGCGCAGGTGATTGGTTATTCCTTTATTTTTTACACTATTTAAATTTTCTGTTTATTTTTCCTTTTAATACATATGTTTATTAAGGAGAAAGTAATAAAAGCACGGTTCTTGTAACTGATAAAATTTCTTTATTTCCGTACACTTGGAATGGGTATTATGAATACATGTATATATGTATAACATGTTATTGTACTATACAGGGATTTATATGTTTACATTTATGCATAAATATGTGTTTTTCAGTATTTGTATTTATGTGTATGCCTGTGTTTCTGTTTATATATGCATGATTGTTTGTATATATACGTATATATATATGTAAATATATACGTATATATATATATATATATATATATATATATATATATATATATATATATATATTACATACTTTATGCTTACAGGCGCGTATGTATGTTCGCATAGGCATATGTATTTTTACATAACTTTAGGCGAGTAATAGTGTCTGTTTGTGTGGGTTTATGAATGCTAAAACCAGATTTTCGACATTCATGTGTGATTTAACAATAATTGTTTGCGCGGGTGGTGGTAACAATTCTTTAAATCACGTTTGCGAGCTTGAAGTAAACACCAATCCCATTGTATTTAACCAGTCATCGACAACATAACAAAACTACCGCCAGCCACAACGCACTGACGCGTTTCGACCTTCCATGATCATCATCAGAGTACGACGGCAAACTGACTATCGAGGATCAAACCGCATTGAATATATATGGAAATCAAATTTAGATATGCGGCTCTCACCTCTAGCAGTCTCGCATACATTGAACTTGATTGGAAATGTCGGCTGCACAATTTCTATGCAGTCACGAACATTAACTGTTTGCAGCTTTCGCCACATATACATATATAGGCAATACAATTTAAACAATAATTGATTGCGCGGGTGGTGGTAACAATTCTTTAAATCAAGTTTGCGAGCTTGAAGTAAACACCAATCCCATTGTATTTAACCAGTCGTCGAACAACATAACAAAACTACCGCCAGCCGCAACGCACTGACGCGTTTCGACCTTCCATGATGATCATCAGAGTAGGACGGAAAACTGACTATCGAGGATCAAACCGCATTGAATATATATGGAAATGAAATTTAGTCTTTGTTGTCATTTACATTTACATTTTATTTTCGGCATTTTGTCCGGAAACTGAATAACGGTCAAGTTATTTTCTTCATAATTATTGGTTCATCGGTGTTGTAATAAATCCCTTGCAATTTCTTTTAAATTATAATCAAATAATGACATCGTTTTCTAGAAATCGAGGCAAAACGTAGACGGCGCCTGCGATCATCTGAGTAGCGCAATTCCCTTTCAACCAGATGGAGCTCTTGGTGCATCACGCGACAAGAATGCTCTAAAGTCTTCTTTTGGTGGATCGCAGTTGAGGAATTTTGGTCAAGATCTCGTTCCATCGGGGTTCCTGTCACCTGTAGGCGTTAACGGTGCTGTTCCGGAGCAGTTAACTAGACAGGTGAAACGTTTTCTTTTTAGATTTACCTAAAAGTATAGAAAAGATTTTACGTATGCTCATTTAATAGTTATCATGTTTTTTCCTGATATTCTTAATGGAAAATGTTAATTTTAATTTCACTATGATGTACTGAGCACAAAATAATACTGTTTCGAAATATTGTTTTTTTAATAAACTTGTATCGAAAATTTAAAGTGATTTCATTTCAGTAATGGCAAATGCGTGCTTAATTTCTTGCGAATTGAAGTCATATCGGTGTTTAGCTTCTTTTTCCTACATTTAATTTCTGCCATTTTTTTAGTACGTGAATTAATTTAGCTATCACTTTGTTTTAGTCGCTCGTACGTAATTGTGTTCGAACTGAGAAAATACTTGTGCCGAATTAATACATTCTACTTTTTCAGGAGCATTCAGAGACTTATTCGCGTGTTAAACTCCTCAACTAGATGTTCTATTAAGTGAAAATCACTGAAGTTGTTTAAATATTTCTGTGCAATGAATAGGCTCCAAACAGTCTGTCTCAATACTGCGAGTAACTCAACGACTCTGTTCTATAATTTAGGGTAGTTGAAAGAAAACTTATAATGCACAACAAAGAATTAAATGAAACTTCATTTTTATTTTGCCCTTCACCACATATTATCGAACAGACTTTGTTAAAACATATTGCAAACCAGCCTAAATCATTCAAAATCCATTATTTTATTCGAGTTTTGTTTTGGAATTCTAGACATTCATTGCCTGCCACATTACCTAATTTCCGTTCTATGGCACACCACGTTCAGTGTGTACCGGAGCAGGCAAATATGAAAAATAGAACAATTTATCATTATAAGCAATTATTTCATTTTCTCGAATGAAAAGGCATCTTTTTGGTTATTACTTCAAAACGAGTGCATATTTACTTCCAGTTTTCGATTGAGCTAGATTAATTGAGTAGCACTGGTGTTACCGAATTTCGCGAAGAATATCTACATTGTGGACTGAAGCATTGTATCATTTTACCTTCTAATACAGGTATCGGCGTTAAACAATTTCATTTCATCTGGTCGTTCTCCATCACAGCCAGCAGTTCGTTCGCAACACAAAACTGCTGAAGCATCCCTGAAGCCAGCTAATTCTTCAATCAACACAGCTGGGAACTTCGATCCCTCTGATCAGCCTGGCTGTACAGATAAGTTTTTGAGTGATACTAATGGCCAACCTCCACCGTTGCCGCCAAAATTGCGGGATTCCTCCGGCAATCGATCAAATCGTAGCAGTTCCGCACGAGGGGATAGGTCATCGTCCATGGCGTTGAGCACTGACTTACACTTACTCACATCGACTGCTTTCGTCGCCGCAGCTAAACAAAAAGCAGTATGTTTTTCTACGTATTTATGTCGGAAAATACGTTTTATGACAAGTATGATGACGTAGGTTAATTTAACTCTTCACTGGAATTACAATCGACCAATTCTAGCCAAATGCAAAAATGTTCAAATTATTTTAATCAAGGTTTCATTCTTGATATAAGCACCTGACCAATTATATGCCTACATTTGTCAGTATAAGCTAAGTATTGTGTAGTGTGTAAAAGGAAATATATCCAATTGATCGGTTTTCTCCTTACTGGGAGCTCATCACGTACTGTCTAGAATTTGCAACGGAGAGTGCTCGAACCTGGGCACGTATGGTTCGGAATCTGTTACTCCAAACACTGAGCTACTTAGTCGCGTACTGTACACATTTTTCAGCTTTATAATAACTAAAGTTTCTTTGTTAGCTTTTCCTTAAGGTGAGGTCTATATGGCATCCTTTAGACCTAAAGTTCCATCTAACCATCCACAATTTGTCATTATTGAATGGACACCATACTACATGGGGAAGTGGTATTGAATTGAACATTTATAGAATTCTCTTGAATTGCGAGCTTTAATAATATCCATTGTACCCTTCCTATGCGCAAAACAAAAGGAAATTTTATCAGATACAAGATACATTTCTTTCACATTATCTCCTCAAGTATCTACTAATGAACATATCTTTATAAATAAATTGGAAAGAAAAACAAGATAGAAATATATGAACATAGAGAGAGTGTGAAAAAACGGAAACCAATCAATTGCGTGCTCACATCCAGTTCAAGCTCAATGACTGAATATGTTTTTTCTGCTTGCATAAATCCGGCTGCTATTTGTTTATCCATAAGGCTTCTTATGTTGCTAACCCCCTTTTGTTATTGCATTTAGTAATTATTTTGAATGCTACGTCTGGAGGACATACGTGCGATGTTTCGACGATGTGTTGCGCAATTGCAGACGTGTATTCACCATTTGATTTAAAACAGGCGCTTAAGTTAAAATGCTCTCTCATTCGAGTAATTAAACGTCTGGTCGATCGGCCTACTTAAGTTGATCGACAACTTGCGGATGTATATTGGTAAATAATATTTGATATCGACATTAAGGGCTGTTTATCTTTGATTGTTGGTAAAGGCAAGTGTGTTACCTTAAATAACACTCGTAGTTTGACTGCATTAAATGTGTGTGTTAATGCTGCTTCAACTTTCTTTTGTGCCATTCGGGAAACTGCATCCCCTTTAAATGGGATGTTTAGGTATACTGTTTTCTTTCCTGGCCCATAATACGTCTGTTTCTGTTTAATTCCCCTTTTAATAATTGATTCACTTAATTGTCTGGGATAGCCATTAGACATTAAATCGTTAATTGCTTTATTATATTCATTTTCTTTAGAATTCTGACTAACCAACCTGTCAATTCTTGAAAAGCAACCACGAACTGTTGATAATTTATATTGAAATGGCACAAAACTGCTGTAAGGCAAATACTGTGCGGACCATGTTGGTTTATGATATTTTTTTCTGTTTAATTTACCAATAGATTCTTTCTTTACTAGTACATCTAGGAAAGGCAGACGATAATATTTTTCGTGCTATGACGTGAAGCCGTTATTCGTATGTGCTTTGTTGAAACTTTGAAACAGTGTTCGTGATTGCGACCTGTTCTTAAGGACAAGAAATATATAATCCACGTACCGTATTCATTGAGCATATTTACTTATGTCACTCTTTAATGATGTGTTCTCTAGGTGCCCTAGAAAAATCTCAGCCAACTTTGGAGATATACACTGGAGATATATAATTCTGGACGCTATGTAATGAGTTCCCGGTAAGGACGAAACCCGCCTACTGTATGAATTGCCTTTTCTACTCTATATAATGCTTAGTTTATATTAACAAATTTATGTACATGATGGGTCAGGTGTTTATATTAAGGTCGAAACCTTGACTAAAGTAATTATCACCGCCCGCACAACCAATGTTAATTTAACTGTTCAAATCTTCTATCCTATTGAACTGTCTGGTCTAATATTTTTAATATAAACTTGATGTATTATTTCGTTGTCAACTATTTTTATATTTCTAAAAACTTAATAACTGTTTTGTTTACTACAGTAAATCATTTGAGAAGATGGAGCGAAAGTGCATCTGTTACATGTATTGGGTATTTTAAAAAAATCATGTATGGCAAAATTTTTTTACACAATTGAGAAATAATTATCCGCCAAACGTTGTCGTTAATTGTGATAAAATTTTAAAATTGATATGCAAATTAGCAAAGGGACTGGAATCCGCGTTTTTTCCAGGCGGAACAGCAAAGGTGTGCATTTCCCGTGTTCCTTTGTGAAGACGCTGAAACATGTAGGCCTACTCGATGACAGAGAACAAAATCTTCGGCTATCATTGTACTTTGCTGCTAAGCTTAATTTTGAAATTAGACCGTGTTTGAGCGCGGCAGTTTTATCTATCTGAAGTTTTGAATGAACTTAATCTTCTGGCAAAAATTAAGTTTTCTATCTTTTGTCATAGTGTAGTTCTTAAAGCTAGACATAGAACTAATAAAAAATTGAAGCTTTCACTTTATAATAAAACACCCAACTTTTTCGATGAAGAAACTGAAATTATTACTATTGAAAGAAATTTTGAATTCCTCGCAAAAAATTATGTTTTAAATATTTTTCTGTATATTTAATTCTTAATCCACTCCCAATTTATATCACATCACTCTGCGTCCACTTGCAAGTTACCAAAAATCCTAATTTGCCAAGAAGTGAACGATAGCTTCATTAGCCTGGTTTTCGATGCTAGCAATTTCGGAAATAATCATGGGTGCTAGAGTAGCAGGAATTCAGTATGGTTGTTATTCTCAATTGTGTTCAAAACTAGTCCACCTCCAAAATCGTAGTGGTGGTATTAATTAATGGGTTGATGCGCTTCGGAGTAACACAGTGGTAGGCCTTATTTTAAGTTTTTGTCTACTACGACTTTAATGCACATGCGTATATTAAAATTGGTACTCTAAAGGTTTGGCACATGTTATACAAAAAGAGTTCACGTTGAATTGTAGACTATATATGAAATTGACTATTTTACTGATTTAAAACACAAACTTATTGAAAATTACACCATCCACTTGTCAAACATTTCTCGACCAGATAGATAGTTTGTATTCGGCGTAGTATCGGCCCGTAGCCATAGAAATTCCGGCTTGACGACCGGCGGGCTCAAGCTAGTCGACCCGGGATTGGTAGCATGAAACTTGCCGGGCCATAAAGGGACAGCCATCATCCCGTTTCATGTGAAGCCTCGAGTTTAGTCTAACTGCACTGTAACTTTTTGTTAAATGTTTAGTGACGGAATGAGAGCAAGCATTCCAGAAGTGAAGGGTAAGTTTCGGCTGCTGAAGGAAACTCTTGCCACTGGCATCTGGGCAGATAGTGCTCATCAGCCTTGGTTGGCAGACTATATAGGTTTAGATCATAACACTGAGCCCAGTACCAGGTTGCCAAATATCGCAAATGGTTCTAGTAGACGATCGTTCATTAAACCTAAATTAGGTTTTAACGTATGTGCATTTAATGTGCGAACATTAAAACAACTTGGACAGCAAGTATCTCTTGTTCGTACGTTGGATAAATTAGAAATCGACATATGTTGCGTATCTGAAACCAGAATACAGGATCCTACGTGTATTAGAGAACTAGTTGCACCATCCCTATCTACGCGTTATTGGCTTCGAACATATGGTTCCACAGAGTCCTCTCAAGCCGGTAAATGGGGCGTTGGTATTGCCCTTAGCGCGCGAGCTGAAGCTTGCTTAATTGAATGGACCCCTTTAAATAGTCGATTGTGTGCGGCACGTTTAAATACATCTACTAAAATCAAAGCAAAAAACCGTTATCATCGTTGCCTTTTCGTTGTATCTGCATATGCTCCTATCGATTGCAGCACAGAAGAAATCAAGGACGCTTTTTACTCCGAATAAGCTCCTTAATAAGTAAAGCACGAAGTTCGGATATAGTCCTGGTTATGGGTGACGTGAATGCACAAGTTGGTCGCTTAAGTAACACAGAATTTCATTTAGGCGGAAGATACACTCTAAGCTCGACTCGCAATAATAATGGTGAAAGGCTTTTGGATAGCTGCGCTGAACATAGACTATATTTAAGTAGTACAAATTTCAGACGTAGTGTTAGACGTTGTGTTACATGGCGTCCTCCAGCACCCGGACAACGGTGGACTCAAATAGATCATGTAGCAATTAGTTATAGATGGCGTGGTTGCATCAAAGATTTTCGCTCTTTTTGGAACACTTATGTCGACTCGGACCATGCACTTATCCATTGTAGATTTGCTCTAAAATTTTCCAGGAAAATAATTAAGAATAAACCCCAAATTTATGTAGGCAAACTCGAACAACCGTCCTTCCGACAAAACTATGAAAATATTCTAAAGGCTAATCTAACTGGTCTGAATAGCGCAAAATCCGAATATACTTTGGTCCAAGATAAGTTCCACTGTGCACAATGCAGGTACTACTGTATTTGGCATAGCAGGCCCCCGTAGAAATAATCACTGGCTCTCTGTAAAATCTATGGAGATACTTGAAATAAGGTGCCAAATTCAACCTGGCTCGACTCATAATAATACCCTTCGCAATATAAGACGCCAACTTAAGCGCAGTCTAAAAGGCGATCTCAAAAACTTTTGGAGGAGAAAGACTTAAGAAATGGAACTAGCTTTCGCGTCAGGTAATAGTCGCTGTTTGTTTCAACTTATCCGCGCAACAGGTCCGAAAAAGTTAAAAGTTAGCGAAACTATAAATGATAGTAAAAACGAATTAATAACCGATAAAATAAGTCGTCTTGACAGGTGGGATGAACACTTTAGAGATCAATTTTCTTGGCCACCCGCGTCAGTTCTGATTCTCGAAAGCATGTCTGCATCAACAGTGTGGAATGTTAGTCTCGAAGAACCATCCGAGTTTGAAGAACGTGATGCAATCCTACCTTTTAAGCGCTGCAAAGCCGCAGGCCCCGATGATTTACTTCCGGGATTGTTTAAGGATGGTGGCGATATAATTTCAGGAGCATTGACCAAACTTTTTCATACTATATGGAATGAGGAATCCGTACCAATTGACTGGAATGAGTCGACCATCATTCCCATCTCCGAAAAAGGCAATAGTAATTCGTGCGATAACCATCGTGATATAAGTTTGACTCCGGTCGTATCAAGGCTATTTGCTTCGATTATCCTACGTCATCTTAGCGCTTCACGTGAATCACATACAAGAGTAGAACAGGCCGGATTCCGAGCAGGACGAGGTTGTATAGATAATATTTTTACGTTAAGCCAATTTCTCGAACATAGACATTTATATCACCGTCCCACAATAGTCGTCTTTCTAGACTTCGAGGGTGCATTTGATTCGGTGGATCGCCATGTTTTATTCCATACCTTGTCGAAAAGCGGTGTGCCCACAAAATTTGTTAATATTATACGAGCTTTCTACACAAATACTTCTGTTCGCGTTAAGGTCTACAACGAATTAACGCATAACTTTACAACCAGCAGTGGTGTTCGTCAAGTTTGTCCACTTTTCCCATTTTTGTTTAATTTTGTAATCGATGCTATTATGAACAACACTCTTCCACACATTCAGGACGCTGGAGTTGAAGTTCTCCCGGGAGATAAACTAGTCGATCTTGACTATGCGGACGATATCGTACTATTATTCGACAATCATCATGCTGCCCAGACCACCTTAAATAGATTAGCAAACGTTGTTCCGTCTTTCGGTATGAAATTCGCACCCTCTAAATGTAAGATATTGTTACAGGATCACCCACCACTCACTCCAACGTTGCGACTGCAGAATGAAGATCTTGACATAGTCGACAGGTTTACATATCTTGGGAGCTCTATCAATAACGTAGGCAATATGTCCGACGAAATGAGAATACGGATCGCGAAAGCTAGACTAGCTTTCTCGAACCTTCGTCATTTATGGAGAAACGCCAATATTTCACTTTGCCTTAAAGGTCGTGGCGTAAGAAACAAGGTTGGCAGATTTTGACATGGCAGAAACAATTAAAGTCACTTTCATCCGAATTGGGTAGTATAGGACCCACTCGTCTGCCGGGATGGGGTCCTCGTGCGCATCACAGTTCTTTGTTAGAAACCCTTAGCGATATGGCATCGAATCGAGCTCAGTGGCGATCTTGTTGCAGATGTCTGGTAGAATCATCTTCGTAACTTTCTTTTATCAGTAGGGCAAAGTTAGCAGCGAGGTTTGGTTTGTTTATGACGTGATACAGTGAAATCCGCAAGGAAGCTTTATTGCTGATGTCGCCTTGCCCGAATGCTAATTTGGCCATAATGGTGTTGTGGAGAGGTTTAGTTTGCCTCATTTCTGTGAGTTATCCTGATAAATTTACTCATAGTAGCAAGGTATTCCTTCTCTCTCTACCCCTCTCTCTTTCTCGTAAATCTCAATAATAATTTGCCTAAATTCACTTATATACCTTTTTTCACTCCTTATGGTTATATGGCAGTGAAACATTAGTTACTTGACTTTTGTCTGGCTGGACATGATGATGATTTATGATGAATATCGGCTCTTACTGATGAGTCGCCATTAAGCACAAAACGCATGCGCATATGCAGTTACACCTTTTGTTCATGTTGACATTTTCATATGTTTCTCGTTATATTTTTGTTGGATTTTTTAAAGCTACGATATACCTCATTCATAATTGTATAGATGATGTTTCTGCGAAACCGAAAATGTATCAACATAGATACGTTCATATTTCGTTGATTCATCGAAATTATCATCGCTAATAGTAATTCATCAGCAAAAATTACTTTAGCTTTTCTTTCAAAATACTGAAACTATTAAAAACAATAATCGAAAAGAGGATTTTCCAATATAAATAGAACGATATATCTATGCAACACGCAAAAACTAGGTGTTCTTATTTTTTTACCACACAAACGGCAGACCAAGTATTCTGTCAGATAAAGAAATATAGATGATACACCTTTCCCGTGATTTAGACTATTCGGAATCAAGCAACTCTGCGAGATGACCATAATAATAATCTGGGGCAAGATCACCAGTGCGTAAGACTCGCGGCCATATCATACTGGGACAAGTATTTGGCCTCAACTTAGAAGACAAGAGAGCGCATCTTTTATGCCAGACTTGAATTTGGCTGATTTACGCCCAACCTCTAGTTGGCGTATGTTCAGGGGCTAACTACCTACTGAGCAATAAAAGTCTGCAGACGTGCGTAAAGCCAGATCAAGCCTGCTCAATTTTGACGTAGAAACTGAATACACGGAACAAAATTTATTGATTTCCGTTTTATTGGTACTTAAACCTTTCATTGCAAGAAACTGATTAATTAAGCATTTGACGAGGAGTAAGGCTTAAATAATTTTGGAGAAGTTGATATAAACATCAATCGATTAGGTAATGCTTAGAAGTCGTACAGAATTAAAGCTTTTTACTAAGGAATTTTCGTGCTTTTCGACCGTATTATGAACTCGGCGGGAAACCAATGATAACATATAGCATGTGGTTGGTGCTATTAAAGGAAAAGTAATATTTTATTATCTAGCTTTTCATTTAAACTATGTAAAAGTTTATATGTTAGATTTTCCTAAAGAAGCCATCTGGCTCACTTCGTGTTTAATTAATTAAGGAAGAGTAAGTAATAAAAACTCGATATTGAGAAAAAATTGCTATCTTGTAATACGTGGTATTTATACAAGCGGGCTGCTCCGAAATTATTTCAGCTTTATTCTTCGATTCCTAGTATTAGCATTACAAATTTATGCAAACTGTTGGCAACAGATATTTCCTCTGCTTCTTTTGTTATTTTAACATACGTGTAAAGCCTACTTCGTAAAGCATCTTTTTGTATTTAATATGTAGCGGACAGGGGGTTTATCCGATATTCATAAAAATGAAGCGTAAATTATGTTAGTCTTGTGTATTATTAACTATAAACCAATGTGTTTTCCTGCCTGACCATAAATGGTATTTGTTGCCGGGGTACTTAGTAGGTCTAGAGCTCGCATTTTGCTGATTAAAGCTAAAGCACCTGTTCAATTATTCTTCGAACGATTTTACAGCTGTGCGGTTTTAAAGTTTTCTAACCAACATCCGTCTCAGCATGAACTATGCATCTTATCATGCATTACGAATCTTTACCGAGTGTCGCTGTTGAAGACCGTATTACTCGATAGAAATAGTTCTGAAAATGTATTGCTTTTGAATATAGCATTGTGCAAATTTGGATAGTAAACTTTCAATTTCGTGTTTCTCAGGTCTTTAATTTCCAAATTAAATCATTCACATCCATTATTTAATTACTGTATGATAACTCAGAATATCTTTAGAAATCCCCCAATTAGCTTGAATTGAAGCTATGCCTAACTACTAAACATATGTAGACGTTAGAATTTTTCTATTGTTCCTCTCTTATACATATACTTTACTCTTTAAGCTAAACTAGTGATATTTTCTTCATGATTCATGTCCCATTTACTAATCGTTTAAATTGATGCCAGATACATATTTGCCAAGTTTAAATGGCCTTCTTAAACGCGCAATGTTTAATGCAAAATACAAATTACGCTAATGGTATTGTTTCCAAGATTAATTAAATCGATTATGGATAAAAAGGTGTATCTTCCTTTACGCTTGCGCTCCATTTACAAGTAAAAATGCTTAGAATTGGCCTTGTCAATTGTTTCTGGAATACTTCGTTAGAACATTCTTATGAATTTAACTAATTTCTTAAACATTTTTTGGTGCTCAGAAGAATCTTGAACGTCAAAAAGGTTCGAAAAATGCCGGAGCTCTTCGTGATTCTAGAGAATCAATAGTGGACCGATCCGTTGGAAGAAGACCGGCTAGCGATGTGAAGGTTGGGGATGAAGGAGAAAGTAGTCAACCTGAAACCGCCAAAGCAACACAGTCCTCAGTGAGCTTTTTATTTTCTAAAAATTGCAATTGAATTTTCATATAACTGGGCAGTTCCAAATTGCCAGTGTCCATGTTTGCTATTAGTAAATAAACGAAAGAAAAAGCATTTAAAAATTAAAACGGTTAACAAAAGAATTTGCACTTCCATTTTAGCCGAATATTTTGATTGCAATAATCCTATTCCAAACCAGACTAATATATATATATATATATATATATATATATATATATATAAAATTTCATTTTAAATGGAAGTCCAATATAATTTTTTATTTGAATTAAAAAACGCAGTGACTGCTCAGTTGGATAATAAAAACTGGTGCATTTTTGTGCAACTATACGCTTGACAATCGTTTCCTTGAAGGATAAGCTACCTGTGATCGAACAGTTCACTATTGTTTTTTTATACACATGCAGTAACTTCTTAGTGCGTTACGAATTTCATTCTGGCCATTTCCGAAATTTTGGAATAACCACAGCTCACATTATCCTAGTATATTTTTCTTACAAACATCGAACACGAAAATATGGAGTTCCAGCTGCCTTCAAAGTCGTTAATTGAAACTAACTTGCATATCACGGAAGCATCTAGTTGAATCATCCTTATTAGAAATTTTAATTAAAATAAACAAATTTTTAAATAAATTTAATGTAAATTGGCGAGTTGTTTATTTGTGTCTGTGAGTATCTCTGCAGCTGCGTTTTACTATTACTGCTTTTTTGTTTGATAATGTTTAAGTGTAATAAAATTTAATCCTTTAATTATCTAAATTAAATATATAATGTTGTAGTTGAGTTGAGACTTAGCTAAATATAACCTATCTAGATAGTGCGTTAAATATATTTTGATAATAAACCTATGTTATAATACTAAAAGTAATTATCATTTTAAATAAATAATTTATATCAATTCTGCTGTTAGTTTTCCATACCTTACTTTATAAAACAGAAAAAAGAATTCACAATGAGCTCTCGCAGAATAAGTTTTTTTACATTTGTTGCGTTTTCCAAACAATTGTGTTCAATAATACTATTTGATTTGTGTTACTATAATTACTTTCCGTCTACTATGCCCTGTCTACCATTCGTCAATTCTTTTGATAGAATCTTGCTATTACATTCGTTTGTTAAATAATGCATTAGTTTGTAGAGTCTGCGAACTTATATTTGAATGTTAAGATTTTTAAGGGGTTTATGGCCTTTTTTGTTGGTTCTTAGTTTTGCGTTTTTCTTCAAATCAGCTAGATTTATTTTAGAAAATTTGCCATTTCGATATGACGACTCAAGTTAGAGTGCGGATGTATTTCATTTTTATTTCTCTACATTGTTATTAATTTCTAAAATGCCTAGAGAAACCTTATCATTGATGAATCTTGTATTTATATTTTTACAACTGCTTGCATAATTAAATGTCGCTGGTAAACTAAATTGAGGCGAAAGGAATGTACTTCATCATATAATGCTAGAAACGTCAAATATTTTTAGTGTAAGAACATCGATTCTGTTTCTCATTTGAATAAATTAATTCGATTTTCTCCCTCTTTATCTATCTTTTACTTTTCAGTAGTCTACTTTTTTGTATTGTGTTCATAATGAAATTCATGTTCAATTATAACTTAGAGTTAATGATATGCCTCACCTCTGGTATTCGTGAGGCTGAAAAAATTCTTCTTATTTATCAGGTCTTTTGTTAGTTTTATTGTTTGGATGGCAGTCAGTTTCTATTAATTTAAAATTAAAAAAGTGCTGTTTGCAGTTTTTGATCTAACGAAGTTAAACTGTTCCTGTTTTGTTTGTTACTTTTGTTAGACTATGCATGATCATGAGATTTGTATTATAAAATTTCAGCTCCTTAGATTTGTAGAGAGCAAAAGTATGAAAATAAACAAAATCCCATTTGGTTTTGGAATCGCCGTTTTATATTTTAATCATTTATCGCCTTGAAAACGGTTTGTCGAAAATAACATTGTGATAGTATTTTTGTGCGATAATGCGCAAATGGCTTCTTTGTACGTAACTTAGTTATTCTGGATATCGTTGAGCTAAATTTTGAAAGTAGTTTTTGAACTGTCCAATGTCTGTATTTCAAGTAGCTGAAACTGTGTCCATTTTATTGACTTTATCTTATAATTTGCAATCAGGATGCTACTGTCTCGGCAGATACTAATCATCTTATCAGTACCACCGTATCGCCCAATCAGTCTCAACGTCCACCAACGCTACCTAGTCGACGAGTTAGTCAGGGCAGTCTACGCTGCATAGGTTCCACGTTGGACAAAAACAACAATGATAACAAGAAAAGTTTACCTGTCAAAAGCGATGATAATATGAGCAATGCGAAAGTGAACAGAAAAGTTACTGAAAGTGGCGAGCAGAAATTGGCCTCCTCAATAACTGAAACACTTGAAATTCCCCAATCGAGTAAAGCGGATGGAACACAGTCTGAATTTGAGGCCTCGATCACTAAAAAGGTACGGTTAATTTTTACCATTTCATGTTTACTATGGGGTTTCTAAGATCATTGGTTTTATATTTATGACCCAAGCACTCACAAATAATTTCCAACCAATGGAGCTTTATCACCAGAACACTGTCAATTATGAAGCCACTTTCGGGAAATATACATTGGTTGAAATTTGACTACACTGCCAAACCAAGCATACGTGAATAATTTCCAACCAAAGGAGCTTTATGACAAGAAGAAGTTGCCCATTTTCAAACAACCTGCGTGTTATGCTCATTTTTTGAAAGTTTGCCAACCCAATCATACGAAAATAATTTCCAACTAATAGAGCTTTGTCTCCAGAACAAACGGTCAAATTTCAAGCCAATTTTGAGTTATATTCATTGGGTGCAAGGTTACAAACAAATTTTAAACCACTTTCGGGTAATACTCATTGGTTGAATGTTTACTACACTTCCCAACAAAGCATACATAAATAATTCCTCCCAAATGGAGCATTATCAGCGGAATACCTTATCAAATATCAAGCTGATTTATGGACAATTCCATTGGCTGAATACCTACCACACTGACATCCCAAGAAAACAAATAATTCACTCTCCATATAATTTTTTTTTAAATTTGAGGCTGAGTTTTGAAAAAATGTTTAAGACACTGCCAGTCCAAGCATAAAAAATAATTCCCTCAATGGAGCGTTATCAGCAGAACGTCTTATCAGATTTCAAGTTTCTATCGGGAATAAATTTTTGGATGTATGTCTACTACACAGATAGCCCAAACATACATAAATTATTTGTTCACCAGAAACACATTGGTTGAATTTTTGCAACGCTGCAAGCACCAGCATACATAATGAATGTCCTCCCGATGGAACTTTATCTCGAGAATAACTTGTCACAATTCTGGCAGATTTCTGGGAAAGCACGTTGTTTGAGTGTTTGCGACACTTCTAGACTGAACATACATGAAGAATTTCCTCCCGATGAAACTTTATCCTCAGAATAACTTGTGTAATTACAAGCGGATTTCTGGCAAAGCACGTTGAATGCAACTCTTCCATAACAAGAATACATAAATAATTTCCTCCGGATGGAAATTTGTCCCCGGAAAACCTTGTCAAGTTTAAAACTTCATTTGGGCAAAACTCGTTGGTTGAATGTTTGCGACAATGCAGTATTAAGCATAAATAAATGATATTCTCTCAATAGAACTTGGTGCCTAGGAGCCCTTGTCATATTTCAAGAGGAGTTCAGGAAGAACACCTTTGTTGAACTTTTGCGACACTGCCAGCCAAAATATGCAATAATGATTTTCTCGGAATGACAGTTTTTTTCCGGAAAACCTTGTTAAATTTCAGGCTGCTTTCGATCAAAGCACGTTGGTTGTACCGTCCAATTTTCCAACATTTATTGACCAAATATATAGTACATATGGGACGTGGTACCAGCTTCTGATGAATCACTAGTAAGAATGGAACGATTGTGCACATCAGATTATACCTTTCATTCATGCTGTCTTTTGTTTATCCTTCTGGTCCTATTTGAACTAATTTGTTATTAGGTGCGCAACACCTAATACGCAATTATGTCGGTTGAATGTTTGAACGATACCAGGTCAAGTATACATAAATAATTTCCTTCTAATGTAACTTGGTCTCTGGGCAACATTATCTGATTTCAAGATTCTTTCGAGAAACATACTGGTCGAATGATTGATAAATTGCCAGCAAACGCGTAAACCAATTATTCCATTAAAAGTGATTTATCCTCAGAATGCATTCTCAAATTTCAAGATGCTTTCTGAAAAAAAACGTCGGTGGCATGATTACGACATTGCCAACCAAAGCATACATAAATAATTTCCTTCCATTGGAAATCGATCAGCAGAAAACCTCGTGAAATCTCACGCTGCTTTCAGAGAAAAAAACTTTGATTGAATGTTTGCGACACTGAGCGCCCAATCATACATATGTTATTCCACATTGGAGATTTGTTATCAGAGCACCTTGTCAAATTTCAAAGCTGCTTTCAGGAAAACAAGTTGGTTTTATGGTTGTGACACTGCGAGTCCAAGTATACTTAAATAATTCCCCACAATGGAGAGTTATCACCGAACAACATTGTAAAATTCTCTGCTGTTTTCAGATAATACGCTTTTTTTTTTAAATCGACGAAATTGCCAGCCCAAGACCATGAAAAGAAGTTCTCTCCAATGGAGTTTTATCGCCAAAACATGTTAACAAATTGCTTCTGGGCTGATTGAAACATAAATTAAAATTGACTCCTCTCCTTTTGTATCAAAAGTACAGACCTACAATTGTTGAATTTAGCATGACTTCTTTGTTGTTGTTTTATTAACGGTTTGGTTATCTATTTCTATATAAAGATTCGGCCAGGTTCTTGATGGGTTTATCCTATGTTAAACTATTTTTTTCTTTTATTTCTAAGCTATTTTTAGACAACGTTTTGTCATTTTTTTCAGATGTACATGTATATTATGGACAGCCTCCTTATTTTCTACACTTTTCCAAAATGGCAATTGGACTTTTACGCTTACCTTTGGCGTTCGTGCCAACGATAGCTCATTTCAATATTCACTAGACTTCGTTCATGCTGACTTTGGTTTATCCTTCTGGTCATATTTGAAAAGATTTGTTACTTTGTGCGCAACACCTAATATACAACTATATTTTGTGTTTTTTTTGCTGTATGATCCTCGCTGCTCAGTTTTTCATCTTGCTCTTATTATGACTGATAAAGCTCGAATCGTTCCCTTGTGTATAGCTAATTGTAGGTTTTATTTCTTGTGCGACTGGATAAAGAATGGGAACTAAGTTTCTCGTGCATTTATTGTGTTTGTAATCCTTTTGTCAATAACTAGTATTAATTGAAATGGTTTAACCCGGTTTTTCTCCATTGTAAACGAATCTATTAGCGTTATAAATCTATTTTCGGGATATGTGATAAGAAAATTTAAATATGATATTTGAAATCCGCAAGGACATTTAATTTAAGGTAAATTAGCGGAATTAATACCAAGAATATAACTATTACCATATGGTAAATTCTGGTTAAATATAAAGTTATTCTAATTGGATGAACTTGATCATAATAATAAAATGATTTACCCTGATTAAAGCAAAACAACAAAACGTGTCTATATCAAGCATTGGTGTTAAAACATGTGCATAAATTGGAATGCAATATCACGTTTAACAAATCTATCGATGTTATAGAGTAAACGTTCATCAATTATGTGATATTGTCCAGTTAAGAGACATTGTTGAAATAATTTATTGCCACAAATTGTGTTTTAAACAGCATACGCGAAGGAAATGCTAATGCGTTTATAACGAATTTCTAATAATTCCATAATGAACAGAAAATACTAATTCTATCGGTTTACTTTGAGCACTTATAGGTCAGAGCACACTTTTGGTTAACATCAACTTGAATTCATCTAGTCCTATGATGAAACATGAATTATTGCGATTGGCGCCAGTGGATACCGAGTAAAATGCAGCAGGCAGAATCAAATTTTTGTTGAAGATTTTATTTGATTTTTTATTTGCACAAACTTGCATTAAACGATCAAAATGCGCATGGTGGGCATTCAAAGATAGAAATCGTTTATGTTTAAGACCACTGTTAATGGTATGCACAGAGAAAGGAAGAAGAAGGAGGCTACTGATCTGAAGGAAAGACAGTCAAAAGGGCAGACTTGTACTGTTTATAGTGTTTTTGTTTGGATAGCCTAACATAGATGCATGTATACGTTTAGTGAGCAGTATGTTGTATAATGAATTTAGGCGTAATTCCGGTTCCTATTTATAAATAACCAGTAAGCGTAAGGCGCATGCATTAATTTAAATAATTTTTTTATTAATTTTGATTTTGAAATTGCCGCCCTATCGAATCTTAACTAATGTGCTACCTGTCTCTGATTGCCAACAAATGTTAATAATTGACATTGAACAAGGCTAGAGTATGAAGCTGTAGCTGAAGAACCAGGTTCTTAGATAAGTAATTAACCTATTTCTGTTAAATTTATTCAGTCTTAAAAATCATGGGATCTGAAATCTTTACAGTCTCATTTTCATTTGCCAAATGCATAGAATTTGTAATACTTACGTCACATTGTGAATGGCTAATTTCTTCACTGTCTCTATGGCAAGTTGAGTCTCAAACTACTCTTATACGCTTATGTCGTGATTGCAGTCCTTCAGCTTGACATTAGTGGCTTTTTGGGAAGATGCAGTTGTAGTAACAACTCATACTGATTAGTACGCGGTAAGTATAAAAGACCTACATAAACGAGGTTATTAGTTTGACCTAATTTACTCAGGAAATTCTCATGTGTCTTCATGAAGCAGTGTGTTATCAAGAATGCCATGTCTGAAAAATACCTTTATGGATAATTTGAATGATTTATATAGAAGTTAATTAACCAATGGAGTGATGAAGATGTACATAAATGTAACGACTCACAGTAGTTTCTACTGGCAAAAATCTGTGTTAGACCATATTTGTATGTTTGCTGGTGAGATAGGCCATTTAAGTAACCTTATAAGCCATTATTCACGATATCTTCTTTGACTTTTGTAATGTAGTTTTCGTAAGGGCTTCTGAAGATGTAATTGAAGGAAGATTCTTCTAAATTACATTAGATATAGTACATTTAGCTTCATATGCTAATTAGCTACCATAATAAATTGGAACAGTCAAAGGCTTCCATTTGGTGTAGCAACATTACTTTATTGTTTCATTATCATCCGATCCTTTAAAAGGCTGTTGCCAAGAGTCGCGCGTTTCTTGTTTCCTACCAGATTGCTAACCGGTAGTAGAGAAGCAACAGCCAACATGTATTTTGTATATAGGCCCCAAATATTATGCTACGTTTTTCAAGCCAAAAGCAGTATAAACTGAACGTGTTTTTTAAAAAATTTTTACGACTTGTCTAATTGTTCGAATATTAGTCGGTTAACATAGTTACTATTGTTTATATAAACATTAATTTCTTCCACCTGGGAGTATAAGCGATTGTATAAAATTAATTATGCTTATATATATTAGAATACACTAGTCAACAGTTTCTAATGAATTTAATCTTTGATTTATGAATTGGCATAGTAGTGCCCACACACTCTTTATATATATATATATATATATATATATATATATATATATATATATATATATATATATATATATATATATATTTCTGATGTCCATTCCTTTTAATTCTACCACAGTATTCTTATAATTAGGAAAACACACATCAAGTGGATAAAGGCCATTTATTTCGTGAATACTAATCATCTTTTATACAATCATACATATTTATACATTTTGGTTTTCAAGGATAACAAGACATCACTTCGCAAGAGAATGACCTTTACATGCAAACACGCATACACACAAAACACAAACGCATACACACTCACCAACTAGCCAAAACAAGAAACAGCAGTAAAAACGAGTCAGATTTGTTACCACTAGCATAATCAAATGAAAACCCAAAATGCATAAATATGTATGATTGTATAAGAGATGATTAGTATTCACGAAATAAATGGCCTTTATCCACTTTATTTGTGTTTTCCTAATTATAAGAATATATATATTTATATATTAATCTATTGAACAGATATATAGTGAGTATAGGCATAGTATTGGCTCCTACTGATGAGTCGTCAGTAAGCAAAAACGCATTTGTACACGAGATCACGCCTTTTTTTTTAGGCTGACGTTGGTCTGTACTTCAGATCCAATTTTAACTACAATCCTCAATTGCATATATATTAGCTCTCCGCAACATAAAATATAAAAACCTGGTTTTTTTCTTCCGCTAAATCACGCCGGTACAAGCCATGATCTCCAATCTTGATTTAATTAGTGACACTGGGCAGCAGTTAATTTCTTTGCTACTTCGTCACAAACTGGAAAAATATTTGTATAAACTACAGCCGTTTTTATTTTCAAGTACTGTATTTTCTGGTAAATATGAATGCAGATCTGTGCAGTTGAAGCCGCCTGTTTGGTACAACTGTTTTATATTTTGCGACTAACAACATAGAAAAAGAAATGGAGGAATTGCACAGGAGTGCTTATTCTAAACTGAAGCAAAATGGTAGGAATTGAGAGTTAGCATTAATAAACAGTAGCATCTGTCTTATTTCAGATATATTACGAACAAATCGGCTGAGTTCACTGTTGATGATTTGAAATAAGAGTGTGCACCTGTGACATGTATTTTTTCTGTTAAAACGTGCTTATTGCTACGTGTCTGACAAATGGATCGGTTCTGGCTAATTGTTTTGCAACCGTTAAGCATGATGGCCTAATAGTGCATATTTTGTTATTTTTCACATTTTTCTTTTATTCGTCTTCTTATTATCCGGTAACAGAAGTCTTCTTCTTTTTCCGGTGAATTCCAAGAATATTTGCATATACACTGCATATTTATGTGGCTGCTTTGCGGCCCACAACTACAGCACCAAATTGCATGCGTGCGCGCGCATTTAATTAGTCTACCTGTTGTTTTTAAAAAGGTTTTTGAGTTGAGCAGTGCTTATATTCATAGACAAATTACTGCAAAATTAGGATAAATAATGAGTGCAGGCCTTTTGCTGAATGCGTTTAAACAGTTTTGTTGTTCACGATAGCTGCAATTGGACATTTATTGGTAAAGGAATTAGCAGAATTAACTTCAGCGAGATGAAAATGATAATTCACAATCAATTCTTTTAAAAGCCCCAGGTTTTACCCATGAAACGACAAAATTCTAAAGTATCAAATAGTTTATATATTCTTGATTGCGAAAAACATATATATATATATATATACATATATATATATATATATATATATAACATATATATATAGATGTATATATATATATATATAAGATGAGTATATATATGTATGTGTATATATATATATATATATATATACATATATATATATATACATACATACATATATATATATACATACATATATATATATACATACATATATATATATACATACATATATATATATACATACATATATATATATATATATATATATATATATATAAATTCATGAGTCGGGCCTGTCGCAACATGTAACAAGTAAGTTCAGTTAAAATTAGGAGGACATATCTATGTCAGCATGAAGGAAAATTTTAATCTCACGTACACACACGTCCAGTGTTTACTGGCGACATAAAAGTAGGAGCCGGCACTGCCCCAAATCGCATAGTGTGTTTCGGACATAGTGCTTAACACGCGTTGCTTAAAACACACCAGAGAATATTTCAACATGTGCGTACACACGCGATTTGGCGCAAATATTGTGGTCCGTACAGCTAATAATCGGTGGCACAAATGTTCAGTCTAATTGCAATTAATATTGGCATTTGCCGGCAAAGGAAGCTGACGTCTATGACCGGACATTTGAAAGACGAATAATAGATAAATTACAAAGTCAACAAACTATGCACTATTAAACACTAATAGATTGCGCGGGGTGGTAGTAACAATTCTTTAAATCAAGTTTTCGAGCTTGAAGTAAACACCAATCCAATTATATTTAACCAGTCGTCGAACAACATAACAGAACTACCGCCAGTCGCACGCACTGACGCATTTCGACCTTTCATGATCATCATCAGAGTACGGCGGCAAACTGACTAGCGAGGATCAAATCGCATTGCATACATACTTTGTGTTCAAAGAAGAATTCATGAATGAGTTGAAGTTGTCCTCTATGAGACAACCGTTATCTATCCCGATCGCAAACATTGCAATGCATTATCTGGTGCAAAATGTCTGTAGTCGTCAATGTGAATTGGGTTTCTTCTGCGGATTCCTTCAGAGATAACAAAAAACATTTTCATCTAGGCGAGGCATGTTTCCACTAAACTCCTCGATTGTGTTCATTTTTTCTTAGCACACTATTCAGCTCCAGCAAACTAGTTTAAGAAGCCGTATTGATTTGACACATTTTTCTTTATTAAGTCAAATTATTTATAGGCTTTTCAAATATAAAACAACAAAATAGAACAAAATTGCCAAAGAATTTTTTATTTATTATTTATTCCGGAGGCTCGGCTTCTGATTCTATTACTTTCATGATACTTATTCATTTAAGTTTTATGCTTTTGTGCCGAAATTATTTTTTATTCAAACTAATCCTAAAAAAGAGCCATTGGCGCGTTCTCGGCTTCAGCGGTGACCATTGCAGAATCTTTTCTATCAAGATATGGCCTTGGCTTTCTGATTAAGCGATTTAATGCCAAAGTCCAGGGCTCATCGGAATGTCGACGAAAATGTTGTTATGATTCGTATTGATCCTTTCCACCTGATACGAAACATAGTTGACAGCGTGTGGCGTCGCGGACCACCCGAGCCATTATGGCCTTGTCCTCGTCTCGTAGACGGTTGTGTTTATGTCTACATGTATAGATTTTTCGTTTTGTGGTGCACATTGCCTAAGTTATCTACGGTAGGCGCTTTTTATTATCTGTTATGTTACAGTGACCTTGAGATCCTGAGGCTACGGGTTTGCTTGACAGACGTATTTGCACTCCATAAACAATGACTGATAGAGCGAAGCCCATAACTGTTGATACTGTAAATTGCTTGGCCAGATTGTGTTTTCTTCTAAACAGAAGAAGAAATAGTGAGAGGGTGAGAGAAGATAAGGAATAGGGTAAATTTTTTAGATTCCTTTCCACAATGCGTTTGCCAAAATAATATAAGTATTTAAAATATCATCAGTTATTGAGTTAAGGAAAAAAACTGATATTCTAGTTATGGTGTAACACCATATAAAAATATTTAAAAAGAGCTTCCATCGTTTGATTTGTAACTCTCCAGCTAGAGTAATGTTCATCATTACATAAAGCAGAAAGGTAAGAATTTAATATTGGTGATCCTAAAGCGGATTGTAATATATATTTTCCATCTAATTCCGTGAATAGAGGTAGTACCAGAGCAGCGGTGGCTGTCTAGATGTTCTTCTGGATTTCTGCTTTGTAGGTCCTGTTGTTGGTCGTGGGGTAAACGCATGTCAAGCAGGGTAGTAGCAGAAACAGTATGTGGCTAATGATGTGGTTGAGTGGCACGTTGAAACTTGCTGATGGTATGGGTGGCAAAACGACAATGCCGATAACCGTGTGAATCCGATTACTTAATTGAACAACTACGATTGTCTGGATGCGCTGCAGCAAGAGTTGGCGTGACTGATAGCATACTGTGATTGTGAAACAGTATTTGTAAACGGCGTGTAAAGGCAGAGAGTGTAGACAGAGACAGAGACATTCAGGCAATAACGAGCGTAGATAGCAAGCAAGTCAGAGTGTATTGCAAAAGCAATGCATTTCGCTTATATGAACGATGAGTTTCAGGTAGCTCATTATAAGTTAATAGTCAAGTAGGATTAAGTGCTTTATTATTGGCCTGTCGTCAATCAATGAAATTGCATTTTGAATTTGAATTAAATGACTTTATTACTATAATCAAGGGTGCGATCTTGATATAAGCACCCGAACCCATTAATTACTTACATATGTCAGTATAAACTATATGTTGTATAGTGAGGACAAGGCAGTTCATCAGTAGACCGGTTTCGTCCTTATAGGTAACTCATCAAGCACTGGTCAAGATTTGCCGCGGACTGGGCGGGAACCTGCAAACGTCTGCTTCGGAATCTGGTGTACTAACTACTGTGCCACCCTGTCGCACTAAAATAAAATTCATCCAGTACCTGATTGTCTGGTTGCAATTCGATTTGTTTGCATCCGCTGTCTTCCTGATTTTTCCAAAATTTTCGATATCCGGATATGGATATCTTTTTCAATGGATAGCGCATCCGGAAAAATCGGATTGCAACCCGATAATGAGGTAAATGATCTATTCCCTGTCGCGCAACATGTTTCTTTTAGATTCATCCAGTAGACCGGTTTCGATCTTATTGGGAACTCATCACGTTCTGGCTAGAATTTGCCGCAGACGGGCTCGAACCTGGGCACGTCTGATTTGGAATTATATAAATTACATAATGTCGGAGATTTAATTTGACTCTTTTCAATGCCATTTTTGATGAAAATATTCGTAATCGAATTTCATGACACGCAAAATTACTAATTTACTTTTTGATCTATCACATAATTTCAAATCTAACATTCATTGCACCAACTGATGCGTTTCAGTCTTCCATGTTTATTATAAGAGTAAAATGAAAAGCCGACCAATGAGTATCAAATTGAAATTTATATACAATACATAAAACATAAGGATAGCATATTTACTACTTTTTAATCAATATTATAATGTTCTTCAGCATTTTAAAATGGTAAATCATTAATTATCTTTGGGATGAGAACACTTGTTTAAATGAAGGTTGCTAATTGAATATAAACATCAATCCCATATTTTAACCGACTAAAACATGGTAAAACACTTTTACTATAATCAAGGTTGCGTTCTTGATATAAGCACCTGACCCATTAATTACTTACATATGTCAGTAGAAACTAAGAATTGCGTAGTGTAGAAAAGACATTTCGTTCAGTAGATCTGTTTCGTACTTTTTGGGAACTCATCACGAAACCGGTCTACTGGATGAATTGCCTTTTCTACACTACGCAATTCTTAGTTTATACTGACATGTGTAAGTAATTAATGGGTCAGGTGTTTATATCAAGACCGCAACCTTGATTATAATAATTCATCCAGTAGACGGTTTTCGTCCTTATTGGGAACTCATCTCGTACTTGCCAGATTTTGCCACGGAAAAAGCTCGAGCCTGGGCACATCTGCTTTGGAATATAGCGCTCTAACCGCTGAGCCACTCTGCCGCACACTACACACAATTTTCATTTACATACCAGCTAATGTTTCTTAGGTTATATTGACAAATGTAGTTACATAATAGATCATGTATTTGTATGAAGATCGCCATCATGAATAAAAGTAATTGATTTCACCGCCCGCGTAACCAATGTTCGTTTATTTATTCAAATGTTCATTTCAATACCACTTCCACATGTAACGTCGTATCTGTTATATAATGACGGATTGGGGATGGTTAGTTGGAACTTTTAGATGTAAATGGGATGCTATGCAGGCTCAGCCTAAAGGAGAAGCTAATCACGAAACATTATTTGGTATAAAACTGAAAATTGTGTACAGTGTGCGGCAGGGTGATTCAGTGGTTAGATCACCAGATTTCGAAGCAGACGTGCCCAGGTTCGAGCCCTGCTCGCTGCAAATTCTGACGAGTACGTTATGAGTTCTCAATAAGGATGAAACCGGTCTACCGGATGAATTGCCTTTTTTACACTTTACAATTCTTAGTTTATACTGGCATATGTAAGTAATTAATGGGTCAGGTGCTTATAACAAGATCGCAACCTAGTTTATAGTAATTGTTATCACCGCGCATGCAACCAATGTTCGTTTAATTATGGTAAAACTCTGGTTAGTACATTCGGCTAAGTTGCGCACCTAGTTAAATAGTTAGATAGTTGTTTCTTTGATGTCCGAACATTTGTTTCAGTTGAGTAAAATATGTATTTTTAAATGAAATAATTTTTCTAATTAAGTCTTTTCATGGTTTCTATTGGTCTTTTTTGCCAAGTTCTATATATAACGTGGCCAAAACAAGACAGGGAGAAACAATGATTTTAAAATTTCGAATATGAGTTTGGCATCAAATAAATACTACAAATGATCATTTTTTTCTTAACTTGTTTTAATTCACGTTTGCTTAGGATCTGCTCAGGCATCGCGAGGCGCGCTAGTTTGTCGTGTTTAGTTGTCTACACTTTAACATTTCTACGTATATAAGAATAAGCTTCGTATTTTTGCAGACTGTATCGGTTAATCTGACTGTGGTTTGCGTCTTTTATCGCTCTTTTTATTCTCTCCGTTTATCTTTATGTCTCGCCTTAAAACACAAATACATACCTTTGAAAGATATTTTGACCGGAGTGAGTATATTGTCTATACAGCTGGTGTATTCGCCTTCTTAAGATGGGCTTGACCTTTTTATCGTGTAAATTTAACAGACTTTCAGGACAATTTTTCGCATTTATGAAACCCTATACTAGTGAGTTATGACCTATAACCGTGTTATAAAACGGATTACCGATTATTTTTATTGGTCACACTTTATATATATATATATATATATATATATATATTCTGTTCATGCAGTATTATTTCAACGGTACCTCTTTCAGATAGGTTATATTGTCGCTACGATAAAACGAATGTACTAGTCACTTTTGTGTCGATTAGAAGTGAAATTGAAGACATTCAACTCTGGATTTGTAATCGTGTCTTCCATATTTCTTGCGAACTTAAATTTCTGTTAATCTGTGTAATTGAAGATCTCGAATTTAAATTTTAACAGTTTCTGTAGACAATTCGCCCAAAAGAGGGAAAAAGCTTTGCGTCAGTTTTCATGGGAATGCCATTAATCGGTGTTAAATATTTACACGTAATTTTCGTGAGTCTCTTAACCAGTCGTTCTGAGTAGATTATGGATGTGGCTAAATGTATGTTTCTGTTTCCTTCGGTTTATCTGTAGACGTTATACAATTTTGCATTGTGCATTCAAATAAAAGTGGACTATGTATTTATTCTGTGCTTCATCATCCTACCATCCTTATGCTAAAATATGCAAAAGATTCGATTTACCGCTACGAGTCATTGCTGTAAGATGTAACAGTTAAATATCTTATGCGTGGTTATAGTTTAAAGATTTAAATAACACAAAATATAATGCCTTTCTTCACAAACTGTGTTCCTAGGAAGTGCAGAACTCAAGAAACCTATGAACAAAGTTTCCATCCCATAGGGTATTTGGATAACGCTGCAGAAACTGGTGCGTACCTCCCAGTTGGAGTGGAGTCACCGGTTGATTCATTATCCGTTTTTAGTTCTGCTGTTGGTGGTGACAATAAGACAAGTAATTTAGTTGCTTTTGAATTACGTAAACCTCGTATGTCATCGGAAATGTTCAGCAACCTGTATGATAATAGAGATGTGAAAGCTATAAGCTGTTATGAAAATGCAGCTGATGAAGATATAATTTTCGATTACACTAACTCATCACCACACATTTTAGTTGATAATTCAGAATTATTTATTTCATGTTCTAATCGAGATTCAGGAAACAACTTAAGATATCTGGAACCATTCTTTGCTACAACGAGTAAAAAACAAGACAATTATGTCAACTGCGTTTGTTGTGAAGACGACGTAATCACATTGTATGATTCAGTTCCTGTATCGGAGGAGGATTGCGAGCAAATTGAGTCGGCAACTAGATTTAGTTCAGAAAATTCGTCGGAATTTAGTCGACGCGTGTTCAAACAGCGAGTGAAACAATCTCCTGGATTGAAGCCGATCTGGAAGCAGTCTGTGTACGAGAATGTGCCGGAGATTCACAGTTTTTTGAATAATTACAACCAAACGAATCTGTCGTCATCCACCTCAAAAACATTGCTGCAAGAGCATACGATGGAACAGCGTATTCATAAAAATAGCTACGTGGTTTCAAGATCATTGGAAAATTTGAAATTGCCCCCGGAGTACAGTTTGAATTATCATTGTAATGATGCTAAAATGCGCTCCTCTTTTTCATGCTTTCTGCAGAGTGATGTGGACCAATTTGCATGCGGTTCATTTTATGATGATCATATGAAATTATTTTACAGCGAAGAAGAAAATTACGATGTTGCCTGCTTCGAAAGCTACAGATCTGATTATACAATGCCATTCATTGAAGACGAATTTATTCGCTCAACATTTAGCTTAAAGTCTGTGAAAACGACTCCCCAAACAAGTTTTACAAATTTAGTCAATAGACCTGAGTCTGTGTCGTTTATTCCATGTATTACCACGGTAAATAATGAACATATTTCATTTCATGCTGAGGAAGGCGAAGTTGGCATCAAAGATAACTGTCGCATAAACTTGGGGACCAATATGAAATTGCCCACACATGTTTCATCATCGATACAGAATAGCTCAAATGATTTTTTTTCTGAAGAAGACAAAATGGAAAAGGCTGATTTTGAAGTGAAAGTAGAAAAACTAATTGAAATCGAATCGTATGATGCCGGTTACACTGAGCAATCCAATTTCATCGAACAATGTATTATTACACCTGTGTTTATACACAACAGTAAATGCACTGTTGAACGCTTTATTGAGAATAAAAGCATAAAGTTAGTCGACGAAGACAACTTTGCCTTTCCAATAAATATACGATTTTCTAAGGTATTCTTACGTTTAGTTTGTTGATAAGTTGCATTGTAAACATATTGATTCGTTTTCTAGTATTTTACTATTGAAGTATTATTTATTCTATTTCAGCAGTCATATCTGCAGTGTCTTGTTAAATTATTTCTCGACTTCTTTGATGTTGAAATAGAACAAAAATGTTGACCCTCTAAGCAAAACTCCTGACTGGCCAACTACTATTCAAATTGCGTATTCATACATTGCGCGAGTAATGATAAAAATTATTTGAATAAAGTTTTTCTGCCTACTATAAATACCAATTCCCTTTTATCTAAATATTTGCACAACATAGCAAAACTTCAGTCAGTCACGGGTGCTGACACGTTCCGATCTTCCGTGGTCATCACTGGAGCACGGCGGAAAACTACCTAACTAGGGTCTAATAGCAATGCATACCTTAGGTTTAGAAAATTTGAAAAGCAATTTCTACCCTAGCACACATTTGACATGACTGGAATGTCAGTTGCAAAACGTGGTTGAAGCTACAAACAGTTATATTTGTTATTTCACAGAAATTGTACTGCTGATATTCCAAACACGTACAATGTGCATTTGGTTAATCCCGGCGATAATTAAACGAACATTGGACGCGCAGGCGGTGATAAGAATTACTATATTAAAGGTTTCGATCTTGATATAATCACCTGACCCATTAATGTACATACATTTGTCAGTATAAACTAAGAATTGTATAGTGTAGAAAAGGCAATTCATTCAGTAGACCGGTATCGTCCTTATTGGGAACTCATCACTTACTGGTCAGCATTTGCCGCGTACAGGGCGAAAACGTGGGAAAAAATACAGGGCTCGAACCTGAGCACGCCTGCTTCGCAATCTGTTGTTCTAACCACTAAGCCACCCTGCCACATACTGTACTCAATTGTCAGTTATATAATAACAAATGTTTCTTGGTTAGCCTTTACACCTAAAGCTCCACCTAACCATCCACAATCTGTCATTGAAGAACAGACACAGCAGGGTGGCTCAGTGGTTAGAGCACCAGATACCGAAGCAGACGTGCCCAGCTTCGAGCCCTGTCCGCGGCAGATTCTGGCCTGTACGTGATGAGTTCCCCATAAGGACGAAACCGGTCCACTGGATGAATTGCTTTTCTACACTACAAAATTCTTAGTTTATACTGACAAATCAGGTATTTATATCAAGATCGCGACCTTGATTATAGTAATAACAGTGATAGCCACATTTTTTCATCGTTTGACTGTTTGCCGGCGTGCATTAAGGATGATTATGGAAGATTGGAACTCGTCAGTATGAAAAACCGACGGTTGTTTTGCTATATTGCGCGGCTGGTTAAATAAAAGTTTTATATGTTGCAGCTGTATTAGGTATATTGATTATGTGTTAGTGCTTTGGTATCGCTTAATTTGTAACCATTTAATTATAAAATTAATATTTAGAAATTGGCATTGATTTAATTTAAATTGCTAAGAAACGCTTCTAAATTGAAGAATTGTGTTTTTATTATAGTAAACTTTTTTACTTTAATAATCCTATACAATTTAAAAAGCAAATTCAGAAGAATAAATATGCGAACTTAAACACATTAACATTGAAAATGGATAACTTAGGAATGTAAACATCATTAATGATGAATTAAGCTATATGAAGATTATTTTTAAAATTAAACCTTGAAGCTCGGTACAAATGAAATACAAATCATATTAAAGATTTTTATCAGTTCGATCTTAAAAATCTATATAAATTTGAAGATATTTGCGGATATGTGTGGCACTCAGAGAATATCAGGACGGCAGTGACTTCCAACTGTAAACATACTCATTATTTAATCTTAACAGCGATACACGAAACTCCATAAATTTACACACACAAAAACAAATATGCAGCATGTATCTCGTTAAGGTAAACTTTATGAAGGTTCCTCTTAGGGACATTTTTATTCCTACATGTAGAGAAGTGTATTTTAAGTGAGACATTTGGTTATTAGTGTTTATGACGCGACGTTAAGAATAGTCTTCATTTTCGTGAATAATATCATTTTCCTACTACAGTCTTTTTCGTTTGCTTAAATTCTTCGCTTTACTTAAGTTAATGACTTGCCGACAATTTTTACTGGGTAAGGCATGATAAATTTGAGCGCATTGTTATTCTTAGGGGTTAATCTTGTTTTACGTATGTTGCATGTTTATTTTACAGAACTTGTAAAATTAAATAATAATATATTAACTCAGCAATTATCTTAGGAATAATTATAGCTTTGGAATTCGTGAGGGCACCGTACACTTAATGTGGCGTTATTGTGAAATCAATTATGGGGATATTGCGATTATCGAATAATAGTAGGCTATATAAATATATATATATATATATATATATATATATATATATATATATCTTTATAATGTCCATGCCTTTTAATATTACACAGAATATTTATAATTAGGAAGAAAGAACACATTAATAACAATGTGGATAAAGGCCATTTATTTCGTGAATACTAATCATCGCTTATACAATCATACATATTTATACATTTTGGGCTTTCTATTGATTATGGTAGTGATAACAAATCTGACTCGTTTGTACATGTTTCTTGTTTTGGCTGGTTGGTAAGTGTGTATGCGTTTTTGTTTGTGTGTATGCGTGTTTGCATGTAAAGGTCATAATCGCAGTATTGAAAAGTAATGTCTGAGATCTGGTCATTATTGTCTTGATAGCTTGAGAATTAACCATTTGTGCGAATTGTTCACTGTTACATGTACGAGTGCTATCTTTCCCAGTGTAGTTGATCGTTTCACCTTGCTGCGCAAATTTATATTTTCCACATGGTAACAGCGCCAGTGTGGATTGCAGTGTTAAACACTCATATTGTTTGGAAACTTCTGTCACCGTTACGCCTATGTTATTTCCACTTCAGTTTGTTGCCAATCCGATTGTATGCTTGTTGATTCTAGTCGAGGGCCTGTTTGTTTTTGACTGGATACTAGTAGATTGTTGTTTAATTTTGTTATTCTTGGCAGTCGGTAGATATGTTAGTAGAAACTTTGAATATTAATATGTTTGAATATCATATATATATATATATATATATATATATATATATATATATATATATATATAACACATTTTTGTATCACATATATATTTTTGTATAATCCAAACATCGGAACCGAAACGTCAACTAATTTAGGACTCTAAGACTTTTATTTATAGTTTATTTATTTTCGGCAAAGTTCAATAAATCATAATTGTCTCTTAATAAAAATTCAATAAGGTGATAGTCATGAATGTGTAAAATTGTTTTAATGTATAAAATATGAGGCCTTAAAGCACATTAATACATATGAGTAGCAAGGTGATCATGGATAACTTTGTGCGTGTACCTGTGTTTTTACATGTGGAAACTTTTGTGTTAGTAATTGGAATATTTTCAGTGTTCTGGTGCGCATTATGTCAGGAGAAATTCCTTGCATTGATTTGCTGGATGTGTGTACACTTCTGCTACTTTGACTCTTAATCTATAGTGCAGATCTTCTACCAAACTGTATGCTTGTTTTTCCTATTGCTGTCTGTTCTTCTCTCGATCACGATTGCAATTATTCCCCAAACGTATTATGTGCAGCTTACGTAAAACTGAATTGCGTGTAAAATCCGGTAAATATGACTTTTCGAATGATAATAAATTTTCATATCTTGATCAGTGTACGTGCACGTTTTGAATTATTAGTTGTTTGTATGTCGATTGTATGTCTGCTTTTAACTTCTGACACTTCTATTTTCGCTAACTTTGACTTATGAGGGCCTGCGGATTTTTAGTCACACAGTTTACTCCAAGAATTGTCGCTTGATTTACTTTTTTCTCGGAAACACATTGTTCTGCAGGTGATCAGGAAACTGCTGTTAATGATATCATTATAGGTCTTGAGCCTGGTTTATTTGCCGATTCATAAGAAAATTGTGTTGATTCGTTCTTTATTGCCATCATTTTACTTCTATTAATCTAGCCTTAGTTAAAATGTTTTGGATGTGGATGAAATTTCTGTACTTTAAGACTCGGCGCTTGCTGTTCAATATCAAGTACTTCATGTATTAGTATAAGCCTTTTCGACTTTGCATTTAAAGTACCGGAAAATTTGCTTGATCAGCTTCGTGGCTTGTTTTGGTGATGTGATTTCTTGTAGCTGACTTCTTCACGGGTACTGGGTCCATGTTTGTAAGCTTCAAGGGCAAATGTTTAGTAAAAGAGCAAATCAGCAGTTGTTTACTTTATGTTGTGGTTGTAGTTGTTTTTGCGGCTACATTTCAACTTTTGGATTACTAGCGATCATTATGAGAGTAGAAGCCGATCTTTAGCGTCTACTCCTATTATTCGCTGTGCCTAAAATGCTATTTATCTTTGTATTTGAAAAATTAACTTGTCTGACTCGTTTTAGTCTATTTCTTAAGATTTTTGCTAGAAATTCTACTTGATAAGGCAAATTGATATACAAATTTCTGTTCTCTTTGTCTGCTGCACGGCATTGGCTGTGTTAAATATGGACAATAAACCTTTCGGGGTATGGATTCTTTGTAATACTTTCTTCAGGTTATAGAACCCTTCCATTTCATATTCAGAACAGATATTCCTTATACGGCTCGGCTGATTTTTCACCATTTTTATTTATTTAGCTTATGTACACAGCTTTTAAATGTAATATAGTGGCTCGTACAAGATGATTGCTTTTTGTGGAGCTCGAGCAAGACGCCTATCGTTTTCTCGAATTGATTGTTTGTCCAGGTAAAGTAATTTGTCATAGGACTCTTCCTTCACTTTGCGTTTGGTATTGTTGTTTTTTCTGTTCGCTTCTTCCAGAAACTTTTCCGACTTATTTGTTTTTGGCAAACATTGGAGCAAGTCATCTACATACATTCTGTATAGCTCACATTTCTCTATAGGAGATCTGAGTCCATTTTTTGTGTTGAAGTAGCGAGTGAGAGAGAAAACAGATGGCGAAAATGAAAAACTTCAGAATCAGTGTAACATCAGTATACGCGTTTTCAGCAATCAGTTCAAGCGTCCGCAGCGGAGATAGATACAACGGGGCACAGGAAATACTCCAAAGAACTACTTCAAATACTGTTTCAACAAAAATACAAAGACATACAGGCAAAAAATTATCCATTAGCCTCTTATTACTCCTTTATATTACTTTATTGTAATGAATTAATTTATACTGAGTAGCACTCTGAAACATCCGTGATTATCACACTATTCAGTGAAAGTTCTGATAGGGACTTATTATCGATTAAACTGTGCAGATGTGTAAATGCTTAGAATTGCGTGTTTCACAGAATAAATAAAACTAAACATTTTACTGACTTAATTTAATTTTTGAGTCCGATTTTATTTGAATGCGCACTTACATATATATATATATATATATATATATATATATATATATATATATATATATATATATATATATATATTGATCGTTACAAGTTCACCATTTTCAAAATATAGAGACACAACAACGTATTCCATGGAATAACATTTATTAATAAATCTTATTTCTACCAGTATCTACAGCCGTTATTGTGGATTCGTTAATATATTCGTTCATCCTATCCCAATTGTATGTTTGTCGTAGCCAATCCCCTCTTAGCTATGTCTGCCTTTGTTTTACGCGATTTAGACCACTCCTTTTGTGTTACGTCATGTGGTGTGTCATCGCTTTTGACGGGTGTGTCGTATTTTGCGGAACGTAGGCTATTTTTTATGTCTTTGTTCAAGTCCAATTTTATTCTTTTTTGAATTACTTTTTGTACGTTTAAGCAGAGGTTCAGCTTATTAATTGCAATAGCTTCAAAAGCCGGAAGCATTTCTTCTATTTTTGCCTTGTACAGAACTGACCTGTGAGTAGAAGATGTTCGCAAATTGCTGATTTTGTGCAGGAGCTGTACCCCTCTTTAATAGATTTTTGAAGGACATGCTGATTTATTTTAGTTTCAAGCCTCTTTTGATCTGCCGATATAATGAACGTTGCAGGTACATTGAAATTTGTATATAAACATAGGTGTTGACGTCACAGAGAGGCTATCTTTTTCATTTGTGTGCATCAGTTTTGATGTGTTGAACACCACTCTCACGTGTTTTGATGGAAACTGAGCTTTAGTCGCTCGAATTACTTTTCTTTTGAAGATATCAGTTGGAAGATCACCTCCAAAGGGAACAATAAGCGTTAATCTCTGGGATATTTTTTTTTACTCCATATTGGTCTCGATTTTGTTGCGCTGCCTCAAGTTATGTTCGATGAATCAGTCCGGATAAGATTCATTATTTCTCAACGCTTTGCGAAGCAAATTTAGCTATAACTCAATGTTCTTCGATTGCTGAACAAATCCTGCGTTTTCGGCTATGCCAAATTTATCTATGAGTTCTTTTGTACGCCTCTTGTACACTTCTAAAATGGTAAATAAGCTGCTCGAGTCCACGATTTCTTGTCCAGAATCTGACCTTGAGATGGTTCCTTCTTCATCTCTCGTTATTCCTACATCTAGAATTGAAAAATATCCGTCTTGTTCTTCTTCTATTGTAAACTTGATTGCTTGATCTACCTTGTTTGTGTGATGTAGCAGTGTATTTGTACAACAGCGTGCAATGCGAAAAGTTGGCTAAATCTCAATCGTTCAATACAAGAATGACCAGATCTCAGACATCACAATGAAAGAGACACGTTCACGCAAACAGACACAGACGAACGCCGCATGCAATTACTAATCAGCAAAACGCAGAAGCAGAGTAAAACAAGGTCAGTCTAGTTGCCACCCCATAATCAAGTAAAACCTAGGATATACAAATGGAAGATTGTAACGTGAAGTTTAGTATTCTCGAAACAAATGGCCATTATCCACTTTACTATTAAATGTGTTTTTTCTTTGATTTGAAGTCTAATGGCAGGATCTTTATTGCATACATTTTTTTTCTGTTTTAACTAAATATTGCTTCAGGTAGTAAAGGCTGTTTATCCAGAATACCGGCTTCTTCCTTATTGTTCATGTTTAGTTTATACTTAAAAAATATATGGAACCAAAATCGTGCGGTTACAATTCTAGTCTATTTAATTTCCGCGAGTGTCATGGTGTTTGTCGTATAATTAGAGCTCGAGATTGGTTGCTTTAAACTTCAGGTATTATGAGATTTTAAACAGGTTCCGTTTGAAGGAAAGGATTAATTGAAATCATAAGCAGATATATGACTTCAATTTGCGTGTACTTAGCGGCACGAGTGGCGCAATTGGTATAAAATCGGATGCCTAAGCAAATACGAACAGGTTCAAGTCCCGTCTGCGGCAAATTCTAGACAACACTTGAAAAGTTCCGGAAAAGGACGCAAGCGGTCTACTGGATGGATCGCTTTCGCTAATTTCTGCATCATTTAGTTTATATGCATAAAAAATGAGGATTTAATGTCATGTGGCCAGAATAATCCGTCTTCTGCGCGTACGTTTCGTTTGTTTGGGTTTTCATTGTAAACGAGTGATCTAAAACATTCCATCATGAGTTTATTTAGACAAACTTTTTGTAATATACCGTCTTTAATTTTATATACGACAAAAGCTAATGTTTATCACCTGTAAAACGTTGCATTCAAGCTCGAGGTCGTGTAAACTTTTCACAATATTTTACAGGTATTGTTATTCAATCAACTGTTCTGACGCATGAAACCTGGGCGCTTTACTTCAAAATCCCAATGGTTTCGTACGCTTCAACTTGTTCTTTAGTAAAAATTATTTGCATGTAATAATGGTCGTATAACGCTACCTGTTTGCATTACGTTTTTCCTTGACCAGCTTCTGGACAAACTGAGCCAACTTGACGCGTGTCCAGAGATAATTCAGCCAACATCGGGAGTGGCATTAGGTAACGACTCCAAAGCACTTGAAGCTCGAGCTGCACAAATTGACAACGAGGCGGCACGGCATGAATCCACGCGAAAGGAAGCTGTCAATGCATGGAATGCGTTTCAAGATGCTTCAAATTCTAGCCAAAATTTTACGGCATCAACAAATACTAATACCATAAGTGGGGTTGTACAGAGAAGAGAAGACGGAGGATCGACATCAGGAAAATTACTTGGCAATTTAAAACCTAGTTTAAACAGGGCGATTTCACTAGATAAACATAGTGAAGAAGATGAAGAGAGTACTTTGAAAAAAGACGGTAAGTAAAAATTATTATTGTCCATTCCGCCTGATTTTGCTTTACGCTACAAATGAAAACGGTATATATTTAGGAATAAATTCGTTCTTTCCTTCCTTTTCTGCAAAGTAATCTCAAATCTAAAAGAAATCCACACTGTGAAATATACGTGTTTTGTTAAAGTAAATAATAATATTGTTCAAATGTCTTATATTGTGGCTGTACATCAATATCTGAACATAAATGACATTGCTTGCTTATTCTCTCGATTGAATGCACTAGATCACTGTAATTTTAGGAATTGATAAGAACAAATAAGAACATGCATTAAATTTGTAATTATCGTTGATCACACAGGAATAATGGACAGGTAAGTTTTTGCGGATTCTTCTTGTTTCCTTTTGCAGTCGGTTGACCATTTATGAGTATTATTTTACTACACGGAATTACAAGTTTATCTTCAAAAGCTGTATTTAAGTTTGTTCATTCGATTATTTACCATTGCTCATTAACTGCTCTGTGGCCAATTCAGTATATTTTCTGTTCGTCATTTGCAACTCAAATCGCTTACACTTTCGGTATGTGTATTGATGTTTCCTATTATTGATTTTGTGAAGGATGAAGATGATGATAGGGTTGGTAAATTTGATAATGATGCAGATGCTGCAAGTCCTAAAAAGGTGTTTACTCGTTGTCTGCTAAAGAAACCTTCATTTTTAGTAAGTAACGCTTTTCGGGTTTGCCAAAGCTTTCCTTTAATTTCAGTTTGCGAGCGTGAAGTAAGCACCAATCCAATTTTATTTAACCAGTCGTCGAACAACATCGCGTACTGACGCGTTTCCACCTTCCATCATAATCATTAGAGTACGATGGCAATGGACTAGCGAGGATCAAAGCGAAATCCGTATATATGTAAAGTAAAATTAGATATGTGGTTCTCACTTCGCTAGTCAGTTTGCCATCGTGCTTTGCTGATTATCATGGAAAGTCGAAACGCGTCAGTACGTGTGATTGGTGGTAGTCTGACTATGTTGTACGACGACTGATTAAATACAATGAGATTGGTGCTTTTTTCATGTTCGAAATCTTGATTTAAAGAATTGAGTACCACCACCCACGCAGTCAATGATTGTTTATTTATATTTCTAAAGCTTTGTGGGCCTGATTCGGTTCACTTAAACTTATT
>JAQBSW010007309.1:0-41715 GCA_029291075.1 Eudiplozoon nipponicum
AAACCATTGACGCAATATTAAATGCAAATTTCACAACAACCTTATCTGAAAGAATTGCGCCTTTTTGACAGCTTCCGTAATGACGGTTGAGGAATTTAACCTGATTCCCTCTTAAGATTGAATGTTGATAGATTTACTATCCAATTACTACTGCCTTGGAAAAGTCTAAAGAGTTCAAAACTGGCCAGCTTCCTATCATGTTTTATTCTGTGTGTGCGAATTGCTCTATTGTAACGCGCGGCTCCGCGTTACAACCCAACGAAGCTCAATTTCGACAGATATGGTTTTCCTTAGGGTCACATATACGAATTCTGGTTTTAGACAATCATTCTCTTAACTGTGATTTTAGAAACAATCTCTGTTAATTTCAAGCAGTTTTAATTGAGATTTCTTGAACTGCAAATTTATTTGTAATTAATAGGGTTTTGTTTAATAATAATACACACCCGCGCGCAATACGCAGGTAACATGCAGTGGATTTATGTGATTTAACGCTCAAAGCCAGGATTTATATATTTTGTGTGTTTATCCCTTTAAACCTGACTATCAACTGCTCTGCTAACTAATTCTGGATTTATATTTCCTTTTTAAATCATCCATACATAATTACTAACTATTCTGCCAAGACGTTTTGAATTCATATATTTTGTGCATTTTATCATTCATACGAAATTATCTCTTCTGCTCAAACATTCTCGATTTATTTGTTGTGTTTATTGTGACTACTTTTATGCCTAGATGGTAACTTGTGTTGACAATTTTTTTTGCTGTCTAGAGCACCGCCAATTCTGACTAACAGTGAATTTCAATTTACTTTGCAACATTGTGCACAATACACGTAGACGATTCGACTTAGCCTTCTCACATCACCCAAGGGAAAAATGTCTGAGACAGATTATAAGCAGGGCCCTCGACATCAGCTACCAGGATTATGTAGGAATGGAAAAGCATCCCTAAATAAACAGCTACCCCGTAAAACCTCTTACAATAACCACAAAACCTCCTACACAAATTGTGCCCCGTTTCGTCGAGCTCACAGCCAACAAGTAACTAATCAGCAACTCTAATCTATGAAAATATCAAGCAGGCGCTAGTCCTCCCGCTAGCTGATGAATGCCACGGAAGGGTGAATCCGGTAAAGCGGGGAAAACACACAAGAAAACAAATCCTAAGCCAAAAAAAAGACAGCTACACGATGACGAGTGACGACGATGTAATACTACCATCTGTACTCGACAGCATATACACACACAAGATGACGTCCAGCTCAGGAAATGCGGGAAGCCCGTTGACGAGACCAGCAACAAGCCGCATCACCACATGGACCCAGTATAAGATATGCCAATTCGATCCAGACTACCTTGACGAGTGGATCGACGATGTTACTTTATTGGCCAAGGTGTCCAATATAACAGACGAGGGCTCAATCCTTTTGAGGGCTTGGGAGACAATCCCAATGTCTTTCAGACGCGGACTCAAAGATATCCTGCATCAATATACTGAGGGAACATGTTCGCAGCCATGGCAGAGACTGCAACGCGCCGTCAAGCAGCGCCTGACACCAGATCGGGAAGACAGGCCTACAGAATTGACGAGCCATATGTTCCTAGGTAGCCGCACGCCTTCCGAGCTATTTAGGAAGATGGAGCTGAAAGCCTCTGAATTCAATCTACCCAAGGAAATCATGATGCGATTATTTATTCAGAAGCTTCCTCCGGCACTCCAAGAAATTGCTGTTTCTGCGTTAATCCGTTGAAGTGAAAAACGACGTACTGTTGGCACGTCTAGACAAATGGTGGAAGAAACACCACTGCATCTCACCTGTCTCAGAGCCAGGTTGCATCGCTTTATGCCTGTCCGAGCCTCAATCAACAGCATCGTCAGCCCAAACTAATGTCATAAATGAGCGCCTCATCAACCTCAGTCGAGGCCGTCTACTATAGACGCGAACAGAGCAGGCTTGACCAGCGTCAACCACCGTCCCGAAACAGATCTAAAAGGTCGACGTTCAGAGGCCGTACCACAGTTACAGAGCTACCGGTGGATTGGTGACAGAATCACTAAAGCTATGGCCACTCCATGCGCTATTGCCTCAGAAATGGCTGCAGATTACGGAGCACAGACACGGCGTTCAGATGGGGGCGGTCATCTTCGACAACTCAGGATGATCCGCCCATGGAGGGTTCGGAAATCTACTTTGGTCAGCCTGCTCTAAGGCAGTAGAGGCTAAACACCCCAAATTTGTTGGTCGCCCGACGTCTGATGGCACGAAGCTCGTTGCTATCGCAGTAGAGCGCAATCAAACTATTGTTTTTACAGCAACGTCTCCAGTCAAGTCATGCTTCCAACCAGTCTCATCGTCAGTTGCTACTATCAACATCTTTTTTCATCTATGACAATTATTATTTTCGATCACGTGATGAACATCGTAAGCATTTGGAAACGGTTTTGACCAGGCTGGATCGAAATGGATTAGTGGTCAAACACAATAAGGTAAAATTAGATGTTCTTCAGTTAAACATCTTGGAAATGTACTTTCCAGAAACGGAATTAAACATTTGGAAGATAAAATCCAAGCTATTAAGGACGTAACGGAGCCCCGGACCTTGCGCCAGTTGCAAAGATTCTTGGACATGATCAGCTATTACCGACGATTCATTCCAGGTCTAGCCAGAATTTTAGGATCGTTAACACACCACCTCACATGTGAAAAGAGCACGTTAAATAAGTCTTGGCCTATAAACTTGAGTCAGGAAGAACGAGAAAACTTCCAGAGGGCCAAGGAAATGCTAAGTGATATAGCCACACTAGAAACTGTAGATTGGGAGAAGCCATTGAAGCTAATCACAAATGCATCAGATGTGGCAATAGGGGTCGTGCTTCAGCAAAGATAGCAGGATATAGTAAGAACGATTGGGTTTTATAGCCGAAAGCATCATGATTGAGAAAAACGTGTGATACTTTTGGTAAAGAGCTTCTTGCTGTGTATGCTGCAGTGCTACATTTTGAGCATAAATTAGACGGTCATCATTTCAAATTATTGACAGATCACAAGCCGTTGATAAGCATACTTGGTAAAACCGCGAGGCTTAATTACTCTCGTATGGTGAACTTCAAAATTACCCGATTAGCAGAGTTAGATATCATTGTCGCTCATATTGTTGGTAAAGAGAATGTAGTAGCAGATGCACTTAGTAGACTGAATGAAGCAAATGTCGGGTTGATACGTCAAGGTCTGCTGAAGAATTAAGACGATTCTCCAAACAATTTACTCAATCAAATCGAGGATGCGCAAAGATTGGATCCCTTTACGGTAGTTTTGTCCAAGAGACCAGGATATGTTTGCATGCTTCTGAGGGGCAAGTGGTTGTTATGCGAGACGACCAGAGACCAACCACGATCATACGTGCCTTTGGAGTTACGCGCCAAAATTATCCAAAAATTACACGATCTGGGACTTCCATCCATAAAAGCCACCATTAGATTAGTTAACGACAGATACGTATAACCGCACATGTCTACAGATATACGAGTATGGGTAAGGGCCTGTGCCATGTGTCAAACTTGTAAGGTGTGGAGACATACCAGAACCGAGATACGGAATATTAGAATATCAACTGGACGGTTCAGACAAGTACACATAGACATTGTCGAGATGCCTGAAGTAAATGGTAACAGCGACATTGGCTATCAGCTTGATGTCGGCTCTATTCGGTCTGTTAAATGCATCTGCTACTATATTTTATATACCAGCAATAGGAGTGACAAAAATGTAGAACTCGGATAATTGGGTAATCTGGGTGTTCACACTGCGAGAGAAATTTGGCCTTGCGATTTTAACAAGTACGTTTGTCACCGGCTAAATCTCAGTCAATATTTTCAATTACTGACCGTCTAACTAGTGCTCGAAATTTAGCATAGCAAACTTACACAGCAAGATGATCTTTACTAAACGTATCATACCTTTTTACTCGATTATAAAGCTATGGGCTGTAAAACCCAATTAATCTTATTACAACTTTGCTGTAGTACTGCCAAAATTGCATCATCTAAACCATCTGTAACAAGCTCAAACGGTTCGTCCCAGTCTACAGGTTCTAGGATGCTTATTTCACTTAGCACTTCCTTAGCGCTACGGAATTTTGGTCATCCAGGCTTAATGTAATAGGCCGGGACTTCTTGATCGTGGAATTCTCAAGCATGAAACTGCGTGTTAACGGGACGAGAGCGACTCTATCGACGCATAAATTTCATATACTGACCATTAGATTGTGATCTATTCGTCGCCATATTGATATACGGAACGTATCTTTGTCACTCGCGAATTCCCTACGGTACACTCAGGAGAGCTTATGGATTCGCTCTGATAAATTCCGTATCAGTCTTAATGTGCCCGTATAAATGTGATAGACTAATCTCTATTTGGACATGATATCAGCGTCCTCAATCTTGAGATTAGCCCCATATTAATCATAGCTCTATATAGAATTACTAGGCGAAGAGATGTGTACCTTATACTCAACACTGAACACCAAACATTTAATCTAGAAAGAAATTTGTCAAAAAAAATAGAATAATTAAACGACCTGTTCCTGAACTTTCTACTATCCATGGACAATAAAATGAACTCGTGGGAATAAGAGTATTCTGTGAGGATTAAATATTATAAAATTGATAAGAGAAACAAGATGGCCGCTACGCTTCAACAAAATGCTCACGCAAGTCTGGCACAAAATAAGAAAAATTGAAAGTACGAATTATTAGAAAATATGACTACAAGAAAAGATTTAAACAAAGAATGTTTTCGAAATTAAACGAATAATATCTTTTTCAATAATATTCGATTCCATTAGCTACGGTGGTTTAAATTTATCATTAAATTGTTACTTTATTTTTTGTAGGACGAAATATGTGCTTATACATGCGTTAATCTTCTTTGATCATAAATGATTTAGTCCTGGATTGTGTTTGTTTAAACGAGGCATAAACCAACGTGGAAAGACAAATGGTTAGGTTTTGAACAATCTTTACACACTGACTCTAATAAACTATAACCAACATAACACTGATCAAGAACATTTGAAATTACAATCTCTGTTTTGTAGTATATCCCTTTCTAACCCAAGTATTTGTAGAAACCTCGCGAATTAGATAACGAAATTTGAAGAATTGTCAATTAAACTTTTCTTATATACATCATTAAATATTGAAATTATACATGAATGACTAGAATTATTACGTTTAGGTTTTGTAAAGTGATAACAGTTGCAAGTAAATATTTCTTCTGCAGTCCGCTTCCAGAGGGCTATTAGAGAGTTTGGAATACGGACAGTACAAGCTGCTTTGGGAACACAGAATATTGGTTATTTGAATTCTTTTAGTTTGTAGTATCAAGTGGACACAGTAAACATCCCGTCGTCGATAAAAATTCCAATCTAATATTTAAGGCTGTAACACTCCGGCTACAGTGCCGTGAAATTTTACTAAAAAGACAAACAAGGATTTTGAAGCATTTACATTTGGTGGCTCTTAATACGGACAAGGTGACATTCACTAAAATATGCTGTGAGAGATTGCGAGTCTTAGCACAGTATTGACGTACAGAAGTCCTTCTAGACATGGATTCTTGTGCGTCCTGACCGTGGGCAGGGGATTCTTTGAGCAGATGCACGTGAACATGTAGTATTTGCAAATCAGGATGTGTTAGTTGCTGTTTGATGGCCTTGACTAGTCTTGTTGAAAGTCTACGGGAACATCGTTAAGGTTAGCACAACTAGAAATCCGATTAATAGATGATGGATTGCATATGACTGGATGCGCAGAAACAAGAAGAATGGCGTGACTGACGACTAGTCGAGTTAGTAACACATCGTGGTAAACGCCAGTAAGAGAGCAGTGGTAGGTAGTAAATGTGAAAGAGAAGGAAAGAGTAATTACAGCTAGAGAGCAGAGCAGAAGATGTTGCGTGGTTATTGCATCGCGCGTATATAGATTCGAGGTCGTACGCCATGGGTCAACAAAAGCGTGCATTCTCATTTGTCCAGCGTTTTAGATTTTGAGGTTATTTTGACAAAATTTCTGCGAATTTATTTCAGCCGTTGCATCACTTTCCTCTCTGAGTAAAAAGTAAAAAAAATCAAAAAGATCAATCAGGCAAAGCTTGATTAGTTATGAAGGGCAGAGTTAAAAACCAGTTAAGGAACTGGTTAATATTCTGCCCATGAGATAACTAAACATTTGTCGTACTGTGTTGATACTTGTCTGGTGCATACTAGTTAATTGCTTCAAAAAGATATTATGCCAAATAAAAACTAGTAATTGCTACACAAATTATTGTCCGTAGAGGTCTGTCATACCGCGTGAATTTAAATAAATAGATGCTGATAGATTTTCAGTGCCGCAGCGTGAGAATTGCAAAGTGGATTTCAAATGAAGATGCTTGGTTTACGTTTTTTCTTGGGTAGACTGGATCGCTGTCAATGAGCATTCGATACAACTAAAGGAGTTAGTGTGTTTACGAGGTTATGGTCCATCATATTCATTAGTGAAGCTGATAAAGTTGCAATATGCATGATGATTGCCTATAATATGATACAAAACCGGTGACTAATTATTGTTGCTTCACAAAGCGTTAACTATAATTAGTTGGTCATATCAAATTAAGCAAGTGTAGGCTCCGGCGTAAGCCATACATTGCAACTCTATGGTGTTAAAGCAATAAAATCAAATGTAAAAACACCTGAGGTGAATTCGAAACATGTCGCAGAAATGGAATAATACCGAAGAACAGTTCATAGACACTAAACAAATGTTAGCTAAATAAAGCTAGTTATACCACTTGAGAAAAGTAAATTTGAAAATATGCATCATTTGGTACATAATTTTGTTCGCAAAACATTGTACATGTGATACGAAGAATAATGAACAAGTAACAAAATTAAATCAATCAGTTACACGCAACGTACATTTATTTATAACTTGTTTGAGATTTTAGGCATGGTGAGTCTAAATTTAATATAGAGGATTGAAAATTGCCTTGATCAGGCAGTTCGATAAAAGGTTTCAATCTGTGTATGCTTACCGAGGTAGGCGTCACCCATTACATGATAATGAAATATTTTGGGTGTCTGAACAAAATAGGGTAATGACCGCGATATTTATTTTTCAGTGGATCAACAGCAGTATCGTTACAAAAACGTGCTTACTTGCATCTATGGAACTGCGGATGAACGAAGACTGGACTAGGAGCATATCTCGGCTGCTGAGCCGACATGTTACAGAAATTAAATCGAGGACGAGAAGCTTCGACTTCTGGGTCATTCTGTGTGGGTAGTGAACGTAGGAGCTGACTCAGCAGTTGTAGGCCCATGCCATAAAAGCGTTATGATGCAGACATGCTAATAGATTCGCGTATACAGGAACGCATTACAAGGAGTACCAAAGGAAATGCATTGACGAATATGATAAAGCTGCTTTGAGTTCTTTGTTTATTCTTTCTACCATACAGTTTGATAGTGCGTGGTAAGCAATAGTCTGGCGAAATGTGCATCCCAGGAACCGAAAGGTAGTTCTAAGATGATGGGATATGTAGCATGTGCTTCTATCAATAATAACTTCGTCTGGATTACCATAATGGGCTATCCAAGCAGAGATAAATGTATTAGTGAAGTCATCTACAAAAATGGTGGATGAATGTATCTATCATTATTAGAAGGTAGTTAAAACCTTGAGCGTGAGTTAGATAATATATATCGATGGGAAAGATGGCTAGGCGTGAAGTTGTTTGTAAATGTTCCGACCTAGAATGAGTGTGCCGGATGATCTTGCTTTTCTGCATATAGCACACTCAAAGACCCATCGCTTAGTGTTCTACCTGAATGTATGACTCCAGACATGATCTGTAATAAGTCGCCTTACCACCTGCGCGAGAAATAGAGTGAATGGAGTAAAATATATTTTTCTGGTGGCTAGTGGGCAGAACTGATTTGTGGGGCCGCGTAACCTTAAAGTAGACAATGCAATGATCAAATTACTCAAGCTCTTCAATGGCTCGGTGTACTTGCTTCTTCTCAATGTTCAGTGATCTCAAATGCACTAGTGCATTGTAATCGGTAAAGAGGTCTATGTGTCCAACGCTGACAAAATACCTAAACTTCCTTAGTGCCCATTGTACGGCGAGTAATTCATTTTCTATGAAGGTATAAATTCACTCAACATTAGTGGGTGTACCCCTTATATACTGCGTCGGGTGTCTGTCCACTTGCAACACTGGTTCTATGCCAATATCTGTCGCGTCTGTAACAATTAAAATACTACTTACCGGGAAATTGAAAATAGTTGCTTCTATTAATTTCTATTTTCGTAAGATAAACGCTTCTTGAGCCTTCTCCGTACGACGAAACGGCATCCTGTCACTAGTTAACTTAGACAAGAATTGTTGCGTCACCAATATCCCTGCGAGATATTGTCTATAGAAATTCACCAAACCAATAAACTGACGTAATTTTTTTCTAGTAGTGGGCATCGGATAGTGTTTGATAGGCTATATATTCAAATCTAATGGTATACATCGATCTACTGAGACGGAGTGACCCAGGAACCGCACTTACCGATTAAACTGAACTTTTAAGCCATACTACGGCTTTGGACATCTTCTGCAGCCTAATAGGTAATTGGTGTTCATTAGTGGCCCATATAATAATATCTTCAACGTAAGCTGTTGGACAGGGTAAGTCGGATACGAGAGAGTCCATCATTTTTGGAACACTTTCAATGCTTTCTTAAGACCCAATAATACCCGAGTTAATTGGAAACAAACTTGGCATACATGTATCGATAGCTTACACCAGTCTTCGGGCCGAACGGCAATTTATCAAAATCTCTGTTTAATTTCAAGTACGCAAATCATTTGTCTTTCGCTATCTGCTGCAACATATTACGCATAGCCAGCATGGGATAAGGGTCAGGTTGTGTTACCATGATTTATTGCCATAAATCAGCTGTCTGTCGTAGCAAACCATTTTTTTTGTAACGTAGATGATGAGAAATAAAAAAGTATATGCGTGTGATTCAATCATGCCGGCCTATATCATCTCCAGTGTTGCCCAATCACGGTTACTAATTTCTTTTTAGGAGCATTATTTATATTTTGTTTAATTTTAACCATAATTTAAAGCAATCGATCGTCGGCCCTAGACATTCGCTGCAATATGGTGGTTAAAATTTAGTTTTGTATTGTCTTTAAAATCTTTCCAACATTCAGGCAGAATACTGGTCTCCGATAGCACCTTAGGGCTACGTATCGACTTTGTGGAATTCGTGCTTATCGGACTCGAGAGCTATCAACTTTTATTTTGATAATAGATTGTCTTAACCTATTTTCAATTTAAATGAAGTCCCACTAAGGGCATTTGAAGATTCGATACAACAAAAGACATGTAATAGATATTTTAATTTATTAATAATTTAGTCTCCCCATCGCCAGAAGCCACCATCGACGCGCCCGATGCGTAACATATGTCTTCTCTCGTTAGATTTACGTTGTTTAACACTCAAGTCATTAGTAAAACCGACACATCAGCTCCAGTAACTTATTGCAGCATTACCGGCTGTCCGTTGAAGATTTATAGAAGTTTAACTTTTTTAAATCCTTACGTGTGGCAACGTTTCCCATATTAAATTTTCTTCGAAGACCATCTGATTCTGAATTTTTTAGTGCTCTGCTTATTTTCATCTCTCAATCTAAAAAAATGAGCCTACCAGGGTTTTATATTTTTGGCATGATCTAGACTATCACTTTTGGGAAGATGGTTAACCTATTTCCCCATTTAACTGGCCGTTCTCGAGGAGAAATATACTGATTTTGCTGTCCCTTGGGCAATGTATTCGTCGCAGCTGGTGGCTTTATAAATTGATCTTGCTTTTAAGTCACTGGGTGTCTCCGGACGTCATGGACTCTCATATTATGCCGCGAAGAATTCCAGTAATATATGTCGTTACAGCCGGATGGTGTAACATGACCCTAGCGGTGAGTCGCAGCAGCAAATTTGTTGGTCATGATGGCCGAACTTAGAAGAGCCTGAATTCTTTTTTCTGGGTCTCCATACGCGTTTGATATTGTGTCATATATGGTAGGATCCAGCAGCGTAAACATGATGGCAATCTATCTCCGCAATTAATACGTTCATTTGTGCAGATGATACTTTTACCAATTTTTACAATAGACCATAAATCATTTTATTTAACTTAATAAAAATACTTTATTTTTAATCAATAATTTATAAGATTTTCCTCATTCTAAGCGCATCCATTTAGTAAAAAAGTATAAATAATTATTATTGTATATTCACTTCTGCGGCTCGAAGGCTGTTTACATATTTATGTTTATCTGCTTCATTTTCATACTTGCACATTACGAATAAGTACTTTCTTGCAGCTAAAAATAGGCAGAATAACCAAGACTGTCCGAAGATATTAGCTCGGCTGCTGGGCAAACATGTTATTAAAATGAAGCCGAAGGCAAGAAGCTGTGTCTTTTGGGTCATTCTGTTCGTGTAATACACGCGGGGCTGACTAGGCAGGCGTGAGTCCATTCCATAAAAGAGTAGTGCCGCAGACATTCTAATTGATTCGCGTAAACGGGAAGGCATTACAGTGAACACTAAAGGTAACACATCGATCCAGTTGCCATTAATGGTAAAGGATAATAAAGTTGCTTTTAGTTCTTTTTACATTTTCTCTACCATACCGTTAGTCTGTGAGTTGTAGCAGTGGTCTGATGCCAAGTGCATACAATGAACCAAAGTGTAGTTCCAAAAATATTGGTTGAGGAGCATGTGCATCTATCGGTAATAACCTTATTGGAAAGACCATAAGTTGCTGTCCACGAAGAGATAAAACTATTAGTGAATTCATCTGCAGAAATAATGCCGAGTAACGCTACAGGCCATCGGGCGAATCTATCTTTCATAGTTAGAAGGTAGCTAAAACCCTAAACCTGAGTCAGATGAACTATACCAATGTAGACGATGGCTAGGCTTAAATTTGTTGGGAAATGTTCCAAATGAGAATGTGTTTGCCAGGTTATTTCATATTTTTGCCTATAGCACACTAGAAGACACATGGTCTAGCATTCTGTCCGAATCTATGGCCCCAAAATGTAATATGTCGTCTTAATTTCTGCGAGGAAAATGGAAGTAAAGGAATAAAAAACTTCCTCTGGAGGCTAGTGTGCAGAACTCTCTTGTGGGAATGCAAAGCCTTGAAGTAGACAATGATTAAACCTTCACAGAGTTGGAAAACATACTTGGTAGGATGATAAGGTATTTTTCTAAAAATATATGTGTTACCACGTTATTCTTTTTGTAGAAGGAATCGTATTTTTGAAGTTCTATTGAGAATCACGTAGTTGACTGAAAATGGCAAAAGCAAATAAGGTTGTAGCGAGACGTCTGGCCTAAAAAGTTCGTCTGCAATAATGTTTTGCTCACTTGTTCCATGAAAAATGTCGAATTGTCATTCACTCGGACGTGAAAGTCGTCTTTTTACTCAGGCAGAGTTCTATGTGACGGCTGAAGTCGCTTTTCTTAGTATGCCAAATAATGGTGCATTATTTATAAAACCGACAAATCTTCTGCTACCTATGATGCTAATAAAGTGGCGCACTGCGTCATGGATGGCAAGATTTCTCAACCATATGTGTCGTATGTTGGTAAAATCTTGAATCCTGGACATTTTCATTTGCACTGATTATTGGCCTTGATTTATGGGTTTTCATTTGTCCCTTCATTTTTGAGTCCAACATCAGTAGCTTGTCTGAAAATTAAGTTGGAACAAGATTTTCCACTCTTTTTGTTTTGATATTTCGAGACCTTTTTCCAGTTTTATCTTTAGGGTTGACACAATACGTTTAATAAAGATTCAAAAGCAAGATAATTTACTTAGGTTAATTGTGAATGTTCAGAATTCTCCAACTTATAAAATGTCCAGTTTTCTATGTCATAGAATAAGAAAATGCACCTATTTTCTAGATTATACAGTAAAAAACACGTATCACTTTACTGACATTATTAGTAAATATAAATTATCAGAGAATGATAAACTGGCAAGCCTGGATGTGGTATCTATGTATGTAACATTCCGGTGCTGGTTTCATTATAATGTGTATAATATTGTCTAACGAGATACCCTAAAATACTTGAAAGTAGTAAAATGATGTTAAGAAGTATTATGGAAATGTTCAAAATTTGTATGTCCTCTACATGCTTTATATTTAAAATGAATTCTACCTACATTTTAAAGGTGTTCCTATGGGACAACCATTATCGGTGCCAGTCGCTAATATTTGCATGCATTATTTAGAAAAAAATCTCTTATTAAGATCTCCCCTCAAACCAAAATTATATTTAAGATTCTTAGATGACATCTTCTTAATTTGGAATCATGGGGATAATGAGTTGGAGAATTTTCTGTATTTAGCTAATCAACTAGGAGAGGTAAAATTTACATTGGAAAAAGAAAGAAAAGAAGAATTATCATTTATGGATGTAAAATTAAAACGAATGGGTCAGATATTAGAAAAAGGTATTTATAGGAAAGATACTTATTCTGGTATCCTCCTGAATTACTGCTCTAATCAGCCGTTTGGGATGAAAATAGACATTCTAAAATCCATGATAATAGGAAGTCTTAAAATAGTGGATTTAAAATATAGGGACAAAGAACTGATGAAATTGAAAGAAATATTCAGGACAAATGGTTATCCGGCAAAATTAATTGATAAAATCATAAACGAGACGCTATTGCGATTTATTGAAAAGATAAACCAAGTAAAACAGGTAAGGGATTTAGAAAAGCAAAATGAAGATAAGCACAGAACTCTGGTTCTACCAGATTCTAGCAGCGTAAAACAACATAAGAACAGTCTTAAGACAAGCAGCTAAAATAGACAATAATCTACCGAATCAGAACGAAAAAATAGAACCCTCAACGCATTAGGGGTTCATGAGATACCTTGTAAAGATTGTAAACTCAAGTATATAGGTGAAACCATGCGTCTAATAAAGGTACATAGAATGAAAGATAAAATTAATGCAAATATGGTCATAGTCATAGATCAGATCTAGCTAGGCACTCAGTGGAAACAGGTCATCAGATAAACTGGAAGGGCTGTAAACGGATTGCACTATGCAAACGAAATAGATTAACCGGGTTCATAAGGGAATCAAATGAAATAAAATCAGGAATAAATGTAATGAATGTGACATCTGTAGAAAAATCATTAGGCCCCATATTTAACGAAGCCTTTTCGGATGGAAGGAAACGTAGATTGGGGGAATTAGATTTAATAATAAAACCAACTAAGAGACCGCGACGATGAAGAATACGGAAGGAACGGTTACTTTGGATGGCGCTGATAGTTATTCACCGGCAAATGCCGCGACAATTTGGCAGTATTAGCAGATTGTGTAGGGCCAGATCACTCTCTAGACACAGGTAATTTACGTGTTATTCGTAGGCTGGTGAATATTTCAGCAGATGCACGTGATAAAAAGGTATTCACGAAGCAGTATGAGTTAGTTGCAGTTCGAAGGCATTGACAAATATTATTGAAGGTTTGCGGCCACATAGAAATGATTGGCACACAGAAATTCGATTAATAGATGATCGATTACTCATAACAGTATGCTCTGCGGCAAGAAGATTTTATTTTCTATATCAATGGTACGACTCAGATTAATTCGCCGACATATTGCCAAAATCAAATTCAAATTTCAGAATGCTGAACAAATTAATACACGCAAAATTGCTGTTGACCAATGGCGTGCAACTTCGTATATAAGAGCATGATGAAATTACCACGCCACACACTTCTGCTCTGCTCGTTACGTGTGATTGCTGTCGCTTTCTCCTCTTGACTGTCTACCTACGCCGACTTCTGGACTTGCGTTTACCACGCTGTGTCATCTCGTCGCTTAGTCTTCAGTCACGCCAATCTTCTTGTTGCTGCACAAATAGTCATACGTAATCGATCATCTATTAATCGGATTTCTACGTGTGCCAGCCACCACGGTGTTGCCGCAGATCTTCAACAAGACAATTCTAAGCCTTCGAACAGCAAATCAAACATCCGGTTTTGACAACTCAATTTATTGTAATGACACAAATTAATGGCCGACATATTGCGTAAATTAAATTCAATTTTATTTACGTTGCACCAATGAGAAAAAAGCGAAACTTGCCGTTTAACCAATAGTGTGCAAGTAGACATATATTACTATGGCATGTTATTTAAACACGGCATTTACCATGCAAGTCAGTTGTCGCATTTGCATTCTGCTTTGCGTTTTGCGTATTGCGTTCTGTCGGCTGTCAATACCTACGATGGTGATTTTGATTTGTTTCACCAACAATTAGCTACATCCCGTGACTCATCTTGTTGCGGTACAACCAACGAGGCAGGCAAATTAATTGCAGAACCTGAACGAAGTTTTCCACATCACGTGATTACAACTCGACAACAGAAGGAACAACAGCCGAAGTCCACCCAAGGCTCTAGGACATCTTCACACTCTGAATAATTCAGGAGAACGAACGACCAGGCCCTGTTAGGGCCTCCTATATATATTCAGAGCACCTTAACCGAGTTTGTAACGTCGTACAGCATTTACTTGAAGCCGGGGTGTTTACAATGGGGCTGTTTTATTAAATGCAACAGTTCATACGAATCTGCGACGAATCACAAAAACGAATCATATACTGTAACGACACAATTCAATCGCCGACATATTGCGTAAATTAAATTCAAATTTATTTATACGTTGCACCAATGAGGAAAAAGCAAATTGCCGTTTAACCACGTTTAACCAATAGTATGCAAGTACACATATTGCATGCTATTTAAACACAGTAATTTACCATACAAGTCAGTTGTGGCATTTGCCTTCACCTGCTTCACGCGTGTGCGTTCTGTCGGCTGTCAATACGTGTGCGCTCTGTCGGCTGTCAATGCCTACGCTGGTGATTTGATAGTTTCACCAACAACTAACTACATCCGTGACTCATCTTGATGCAGGATACCGGAGAGACGAGCCAATTGAGTGCAGGACCTGCAGGACACCATACACAACGCGATTACAGCTCAACCACGGGAGCGACATGACTCAACCAGAAGTCCGCAGGCTTTAAGACATCTTCAACTCTGAAGACTTCAAACAAACGCATTACCAGGCCCTCTTAAGGGCCCCCATATCAGTAACTAATCCTCATTCAGAGCACCTTAACCGAGTTTGTAACGTCGTACGGCATTTACCCGGAAGCCGAGGCGTTCACAAAGTGGCGACCGCGCCGGAGTTGATTATTGTTCTGATTTTTTGGTATAAATAAAATTGACTTCTTTTTTCATTATTTGGGATAAAAATAGATTAACATTTGCGTTTTCTTTACCCTGATCGTGGTCTTCTGGGAATTTTGTTGGGTATATATATTCGTGGATTTGTGTTGAATTTTTTTTTGGGATATAATAATAATAATAATAATAATAATAATACATTGGCATCAAAGGCCAACGGGCCTCTGTTCATCTTTCCTACGTACAAAACGGCACCATACGTATAAACTTGAGCTCAATTGCGGATAATTTCAATTTTTGGAAGCAGTTACTGTGACGTGTTTCTTCTGCGCTCATTCAACTGTGGAAGCTGTTCGTGGGTAAGCGTTTCGTTAAAGTATATTTATATATATTTTCATATTGCTTATAAATTTATGCTTTTAAGATCCCGTAAGATTGTTAGAATGTCAGATCTAAATTTAGATATGGATGTTCTGTTTGGGATGGAGATAATAAACTATTCTTTATGCGCGTAGACTCGCTTTCTTTCCCGTTTCCTGATTATGACAGTCATCAAAAACTGTCGAGGTTTTGCTAAACTACCTTCTGAATTGCAGCGACGGATTTATCCTAAGCTTGAGGCCATTAGGAAAGCACCTAATCCCATTTGGGCCTACAAAACGAAGTAAAATCCTTGCTTGGGCCACAGAGAGTGACAGATAATAAACAAATATGCGCAGTTAGACATGACAAACCTTGGCCCCATCAAAATACTGAGGGAATTACGGAAACGTTGGTATAAAACCAACATTTCTGACCATGAGGCTAAGGTTGTTTTATTAACAATCTTCCCCAAACATTAAAACTCTTTGCCAGACAGCTTAACCTCTCTCTATAGATGACTTATCTGAGAGATGTAGGTTAGAATATGAGGTTTTGGAACTAAAGGGGTAGATACATCATTCTTTTCTTCACCCCGCAGATGATAGGCTCTCCCTATAGAGAGGACAGTGGCGAACATGGCTAAAGTTCTAGAAGGATTGGCCATTACCAAATCCGAAGAGCTAAATCAAGTGAATGCTCGAACCAAATTCGTTCCTAAGCCCAATTATAACGGTAGGCGGCGATCGAGATCTCCGCAATCCTTTAATAAATATGCCTCTAAGAACTGTGTTTATAACCACCAAAAGTTTTTTTATTCATGCCAAGTCTGTCTTTGTCGTTCCGAAGAATTTCCGAATGAGTGCCAATTTCCACAACTGACTGAAAGGACAACAGACCGCAGGCAGAAGGGCGCATCCGTATCGGGAAACGTCTGGCGTAGAGTGAAGACCGTACTTTCTGCACATCAACGCTGGCATCAACGGCGCCACAGGGGAAGAAGCCAACTACAATCCGACATCCCTGTCGACTCTTTCGTCACGCCGAATTTTTCACATAGAGAACCAAACGGACAACACCGGTCGCAATCACCAGCCTACTTGTTTGCATGACCCGGCCAAACAGCCCAACGAGCTTCTGCACCTTCTTGATTTCAAAACTGGCGAAGAGTTCATCGTAGACACAGGTGTGGCAGTCTCAGTTCTCGGGTGATTCAATGGCCGAGATGTCGCTAGGCGTCTTCGCAACATCTACAAGCGCGCCCGTACCAACATATGGCTGCCGGTACCACCCACACTCAACATAGGTCTACGACGTGAATTTTCCCACAACTTCATCATTGCCCAGGTCTCACATAATATAAAGGCCTTGATTTCCTTCTGAAATTTTGGCTCATTAGTCTTGCCCATCAAAAGATCATCGACCCCTCCACCGGACTTCAGCAAAGTTTTGGACACTTGCCTCGAGCCTTTGGAGTTACAAGTTGCATTCAGCCAACCCCAGTCCATCATTCAACAGAGATATCTGCAGCTCTTCAAAAATAAAAATCGCTTTTCGATCTTAACAAGTCAGAGCTACGAGTCTCAACACGATGCATCATATCGTCACAGAAGGACAACCCATTGCACTCAAGAAGCGACCACTGGCCCCTGCTAAGCTGAAAGCGCCCAAGAAAATTCTCAAGACTTTTGGAAGGGAATCATCAGACCATCGAAAAGTTCATGGGCGTTACCACTGCACTTAGTCTCTAAATCAAACGGATCGTACAGAGCCTGTGGAGACTACCGTAAGCTAAATTCAGTGACAAATCTGATGCATATCCTATTCCAAATATTAACACTTTACTTGAAAAACTCAACGGCAGCAATTTCTTCTCAGTCATTGACCTCAGGCAAGCCTACCATCACATCCCGATAGCACCAGAGGATATCGAGAAAACTGCAGTCATCAATCCATTTGGCCTCTTTGAATATCTTTACATGCCTTTTGGACTTAAGTGTGCTACTCAGACATTTTAAAGATTCATAGACAACATACTTCGCGACGACTCTGCTTATTGTATGTCATATCTCGATGACATTATGGTATTCACTCCAGATCTAGAATCTCATGCGAAGCATCTACAGAAATGTCCTCTCACGCATATCCAACCACGGACTCAGTCAACTGTGACAAGCGCAGATTGCAGCTACATCCGTGGACTTCTTAGGGCATCGTATCACATGCAAGGTATTCAACCGTTGCCGTCAAAGACGAATTTAATCAAGAATATCAAGTCACCAAGGACTGTTAGCGAGTTGCAGAAAATCCTGGGAGTACTAAACTATTATCGCAAGTTCCTTTTTGCTGGAACCTGCGGAACCGAAAAGGACTTAGCAAGAATTCCATCATTGCTTGGTCATCCGAAGACGAGGAATTACTTCGACTTGCCATCAAATCGTTAGCAAATGCAACAATGCTAACATCGGATTTTGAAACGCCATTTCCGCTCACGACAGATGCTTCTGAATTCGCTATTGGAGCCACGTTGGAACAAGAGATCGACAGGTTCGGAAACCTATCAGTTTCTACTCGCATACTCTCAACCAGTAGAAACGAGGTACGACACTTTCGGCCGAGAACCTCATCAGCATCACGACGCAGTGCGCCATTTTATCAACATCATTGGCAGTAGCAGATTTGTTGTTTTCTGAATCATGCACCACTGATTGGCGCACTTCCGAAACGCAACTTCATCTATCGCCAAGTACCCTGCAGAGTTGAAAGACAGCTTTCTCGTCTAAGCGAATGGCAATTTGACGTCTTTCACGTCAAGGGCAAACAGAACTTCATTACTGATGCCTGTCGGAGCCAGACGTCTCTCTTTCAACCACCTTCGCCGTCACCATTCACTGTCAGCTCATTGGCGCTCAGTGAACCTGCGCTAACGCCAACTCTCCTACCCGAACTGAAAAAACGCGGTGACATTCACATTCAAAGACCAATAGCCCGTCACCCAACCAAGTTCTTATGCCGTCTGTGAGAAGGCTTACCAATGGTTTACTTCACGGGTACGCAGCCCAACAAGCCAGTTCTGCCGACCAGCTTTCAGAGAAAAGTTTTCGATTCAATTCACTCAATTTCTCACCCAAGAAGCCAAGCGACTGTCCGACTTCTTACAGAACGTTTCTGGGGTCACAGACTTAGGCAGAATGTTAAATGATGGGTCTCCGAATGTGTTTTTGTCAGAAAAATAAGATCACACGACACACTCGTTCTAAGTTGCAACAAATTCTAACTACTTCTCCCCTAGCCATCGTCCACATTGACATTGTCCATCTGACAAAGATTCAAGTTTCAGCTACCTTCTAACTATGATCGATAGATTTACACGGTGGCCTGCGGTCTTACCTCTTGGCACCATTTCTGCAGACGAAGTAACTAACGGTTTTATCTCTGCATGGATATCCAATTATAGTGTTCCCAATGAGGTCATCACGGACAGAGGCACTTGCTTCTCATCTGATCGTTTCAGAACCACCTTGCGGTACATGGGATACATCTTACGTCAGACTACTGCCTACCACCCTCAGTCTAATGGTATGTTAGAGAGAATGCATAGGAATCTCTTCAAGCTGCTTTAGCATCCTTGTCCATTAATGGCAACTGGGTCGATACACTACCTTTAGTTCTGCTTGCCATGCATTCCCGTACTCGTGGATCATTAGTATCTGCGTCACAACTCTTGTATGGCATGGATCTACGCCTGCCTAGTCAGCTACCACGTCTACTACGGGCACAAGATGACCCACAAGACGAAGCTACCCGCCTTCGACTTCATTTCGGTAAAATGTCCGAACAGCAACCGAGACATACGCCTCGTCCAGTCTTCGTTCACCCACAGCTCCACAGCTTCAAGAGAGTACTCGTTCGCAACGACAATGCTGTTGCACCACTACAACCAATGTATCGCGGTCCTAACCCGATTTTGCTCAGACAACCAAAATAATTCATTATTATGCAAGGCGCTACACCGACATCAGTAAGCATAGACGAATTAAGAAACCGTTTATCGAACCACCTGATCCTGAGCGTTCAACCTTCTACACACGTCTCAGGCTCTGTCTGCCAACAATCTCAATGTCCTGCTTTGTATAACGTAATTGATTTTTTTAAACATTAGCATTAACTATCAATTTTTTTTAACCTTACGTTATTTTTGGTAATTGTCTCACGTGGCATAACCATCTGTTCTTAGCTAACAATTGTGTAGCATTTTTGAACAATTCTTTGGAATTATGCCATCTCTGAGGCAATGTTCGTGTACATATTTTTATGCGAGTTACTTTCGATTTTTTAATGTATATATTTTTACATTATAATGTATTTCTCACATGACATCACACTGACTATTTTGGAGCTAACGCTTTCGTGTAGCAACACTAATTAGTGATCAGCTTCATATCATGGTACAGGCCATTTTCAATGCATATCTCAACTTCATCAATTGCACAAAGACCACTCTACAAATGCCATGACCACAACGTCGTGCACTCTAGCGCCTTTGGTCGTATACAAACACATTGATGACGATCCAACCTGCTTAGGTTTTAAATTAAACCTGGCAAATTCCGAGGCGATTTACCTCAAAATCTTTACGCTGCGGCTCCCAAATCTTACACTGCTCTATTTTGCCTCACGTGATATGACCGACCACTAGAGCTAACAATTTCTGTAGCAATTCCTAGTGGTTACCTGGCATCATATCATTGTTGAAGCAACCAACAAGCATATTTAAGCCCAGCATTTATGGTGTTAACGCCCCGGCTTCAAGTAAATGCCGTACGACGTTACAAACTCGGTTAAGGTGCTCTGAATAGATATTAGTTACTGATGAGGGCCTTAAGAGGGCCTGGTGGCGTGCGTTCTCCTGAAGTGTTCCGGAATTAATGAAGATGTTCTAGAGCCTTGGGTGGACTCTGGTTGAGTTGTCGCTCCGTGGTTGAGCTGTAATCACGATGTGGATAACGTCGTGATGGTTCTGCAATTAATTGGCTCGTCTCGCTGATTATACCGCAACAAGATGAGTCACGGATGTAGCCAATTGTTGGTGAAACTATCAAATCACCAGCGTAGGTATTGACAGCCGACAGAACGCACACACGCGTGACGGAAGGCAACATGCAATTGCAACGACTGACTTGCATGGTAAATTGCCGTGCATAAATAGCATGCCATCCTACTTACTATTGGTTAAACGGCAAGTTTCGTTTTTTCTCATTGGTGCAACGTAAATAAAATTGAATTTAATTTACGCAATATGTCGGCCATTAATTTGTGACGTTACAATGGTTCATCATATTTTTGCTTAAACTCTTTTCGAACTCTGTCCTACATTTCTTATCTAGCCTCGCAGAGAGGAATTCTTTTTACTTTTTTTTCATTCTGATTTGCGTTACGCGTGTGCGTTCTGTCGGCTGTCAATACCTACGCTGGCGATTTGATTTGTTTCACCAACAATTAGCTACATCCGTGACTCATCTTTTTGCGGTAAAACCAGCGAGACGAGCCAATTAATTGCAGAACCTGAATGAAGTTTTTCCACATCGTGATTACAATTCGTCAACAGAAGGAACAACAGCCAGAGTCCACCCAGGCTCTAGGACATCTTCACACTCTGAATAATTCAGGAGAACGCACGACCAGGCCCTGTTAAGGGCCACACTATCATAATAAAATCTATATTCAGAGCACCTTAACCGAGTTTGTAACGTCGTACGGCATTTACTTGAAGCCGGGGCTTTAAAATTATTCATGTGAATCCACATAAAAGGACAACCAGCCAACCAACCGGATCATACTGAACAAGTGTCTATAAGTACTACTAGACACTATGGCTACTATAACATTCATAAACTTTAAACAGCATTTGATGGTGAACGATATTCCGACCCTGTTAAGGGCCACCCACTATAATCGCTGTCAAACAGATTCTGTCTTGTCTTCTTCTTGTAACGTCGCACGGCATTTAACTCAAGCTGGTACGTTTACATTATATTTATACATATATAACCGGTTAATAAATGAACGATTACTTATAAATGGATGCTCTGCGACAAATTGATTTGCGTGATTGAAGACTAGTCAAACTAAAGGGAGAGGACCCTAGAGAAAGCCCAAACACATCAACCCGACACCACCCCACCTCCAGCTCATCGCCTTTCGGGCTGGAGCAATCAAAGAAAAGCCGCTCTGTTCACGGCGATATCCTCGGTGATGCACCTTCCTCCAGACCACCCCTGCTGACTCCCTCCCGATTTGAAGGCCTCCCTCTCACTTTAGCCCGCCCACTCCGCAACCAGCCCTCCCGTCGCCGAGGCCGACCACGCCGCGCCAAGCCTCTAACAACGAAACCTCTCACCCAAGTTCGTCCGCAAGGTCCACATCTCCACGACAAGCTATTCCTGGGACGGATGCCACCACCCCGGAGACCGAACAAACGTAAGTCTGCCAAGGCCAATCAGGACTTCGACCCAGCCCCAACAACCTCAACTGCCGCTATTGAAACCATTTTCGACCCCACCCAGGACTGCAGCGTCTCGGCTCTGATCAGTCACTGTCCCCGCTCACCCCATCATCGCAGCTTCAGAGTGCCCCCTCGAGCCCAGACTACTCGCCCCCCTTTTTGCTTTCAAACCCTCCAACTACCTCACCCACCTGACAAACGAGGGACAAAAGAAATCCACATCGATGCTGACCACTCCATCCTTATCAATAGAGCGGTCAGTCACCCTCATCAGCCCTAGATCTCGTCCGCCCCGGCCAGCGGAAAGCCCCCGCACGCTTCTCCTCCCCGATCTAACCATCCCTCTCTCAAAGCGCTCTCAGCAATCCTCATCAACTGCAGGTCACTTACGCCTAAAATTAATCAACTACGAGCCTTTCTGTCCTCTAACGAGATTGACATATGCGTTCTTGTTGAGACTTGGCTGTCCCCTTCCATCCACTGTGATGATCTTTTCCTCATTCATGGATACACGTTCCTTCGTAGCGACAGAACTGTCGGTCGTGGGGGCGGACTAGCTGCCTATGTCCGATCCCTTCTTATGCCCAAACGCTTGTCGACATCGAACTCTCAAGGATTGGAATTTTTCTCGTTTCAGCTACAAATCCTTAACCAAAGCATATCTACCTGTGTTGTCTACAGACCCCCTAATATCTCACTCATCGACGACACTCGCGGGGCCCAACTTCTATCTACTTTTTTCTCTTTACACTCTGATCGGTACGTCGTTGTGGGTGATCTCAACCTCCCCATGACTAACTGGCATAATCTAGCTTCCGAAAGTCACCCACTGCTTCGACTCTTCGCGGATAACCTGCTACACCAATTCGTGCATTTTCCTACCCGAGGGAACAACCAACTGGATTGTGTACTCTCCAATAACGAGGTGACCGATGTTCGCTCTCGGGAGATCTTCCCCAACCTTGATCACTGTCAGGTATCCTTCCTCTTACCTCTCTTATCCTTCACCCCTCGAGAAGACACCCAATCTTTCAGACGATTCACCAACTGGGAAGAGTTCCGCCGACTCTGTGACACAGTTAACTGGAGGGACCTCTTTCTCCCAAACAATCTCTCCTCGTGCTTTTCCGAAGTCCATAACATCCTATCCTCCCACTATAACTCCGCCACCTCTATTCAACACGTATACTCGACGAATAAGTTGAACGCTCTGTTTAAGGCACGTGACAACCTCGCACGCAACTCTCGTCTACGCACATCGTCACTTGCCCGCGCCCTCGCTCTGAGACGCATCGATGGGCTCATTAAACAGGCTATCAACAAACAAGCGCTCCACATCGAAAAACGCATCCGCTCAGCTCCTAACCCCGGGCAAAGTTCGCCATCATCAAACACCAATTGCTGCAAAAGCCTAAAACCTCGTTTATCAACTTCTCTCAGTCAGGCGACCCCTGCTTCGCCAATGATTATCTGACTCACCTTCTCGACTCCTTTTCCACTCCCACTCCGCCTGTTGAGATGTTAGACAACGGAGACACCGAGAACCTACGCTGGTTCCATGTCTCTCCGGCTTCCGTCGCCCAAGCAATTAAAGACATTAAATCTAAACACCAATTTGATCAATATGGTGTCTCGGTCAGTATGATTGCCCTTCTAGGCTGGAACGTCTTCTCTCTGATTGCAGATGTTATTAATCATTGTCTCGAAACCACCTATCTTCCCCCGGACTGGCTCAATTCGACGATCTCTCCTATCCCTAAAAATGGCACTTCTTCGATCTCATCATTTAAAGATCTCCGCCCCATTACTATCGTCCCTTCTTTCACCAAAATCTTCGACAGGATCTTATACAACCTAATCTACCCCTCCATTAAGTCTCATGTAAACTTCTATCTCCTCGATGATCAACATGGCTTTCTGAATGGCCGCTCCTCTTCCACCAACTTAGTTAGTGTTCTCGATCATTGCTACTCCTCCTTCTCTAAAGGGCTTCAGTGCACCCTCCTATTCCTGGATATTTCCAAGGCTTTTGACTCGCTGTCATTTTCAGCAATCGAATCCGCCTTACTGAGAAGCGGTATCTGCGGCAACGTTCTCAATCTTATTAGTTACTATCTCCGAAACCGATATGCGACAGTAAAAGTTGGCAGTAGTCACTCGAGGCCAGCCCATATCCGATCCGGTGTTCCCCAGGGCTCCGTACTTGGTCCCATTCTCTTCAACCTTACGCTCGCGCACATACAGGTTGATGACAACCTTTTCAAACTGTTCAAATATGCGGATGACATGGTTATCGTATTCAGCAACTCCAAAACATCCAACCCCTCCTTATCCCTTATATCGGAGCTCCTATCCTCGCTCCACTCGCAGCTCAGCAGAATCGGCCTCAAACTAAATCCCACCAAAACTCGCCTAATGAAACTCTCCTCTGATCCATTCTGCTCTATCCCGGTTGCCAACTACCCCCTTGATATAGAAATAATAGATTCGGCCAAACATCTTGGCATTCATTTCTCAAAATCCCTAGACTTCTCCCTACACCTTACACACACTACCTCCAAACTCTTCAAATGGGCCCGTCTGATCTGTTTTAAGACTAACAATCCCCACTCTCCAACTCACGTTATTCAAGGTCTACGTTCTGTCCCTCATTTCCTACGCCAGCGAATTCTACTGTCCTCTCACCCTCGCCTCCTCCTATACTATTGAACAGGTATCCTCCAGATTTCTAAAGCGAGTCTTCCCGAAATGCCAAAACTATAGGGAACGCCTACTCCTGGCAAACCTTCTTCCGCTTTTGTTCACCCGTCACCTTCGCGTCATTTCTTATATCCATAAGATCACAACTTGCTTACCACTCTCCAACTTTGTCCACCCCAGTCACCACTATGCGACACGTTCTAGTAACTCTTCTATCCAAGCCAACCATACCCCCACCATATTTAAAAAAATCTATCTCTTCTCCAAAGCCACTAATGTCTTCAACGCTCTTCCCACAGACATAAAGCTCCTACCCCAGCGCGAATTCAAAAAGGCAACCCATCAGTACGTCTTCAACAAACTTCTCTGTGATACGACCGATTGGAAACGAAACTGGTTCCTTCTCAATCCATAACAGTTACTTCACCCCAGGCTATCCTCTTTACTAACTTCGGAGGGCGAAATCCCTCAGGCAGCCATCTAATCTTCCACTTTATCTCTCTGGTCTTAATCTTTTCTTCTAGATTCACTAATACCACCTCTCAGCCCATTCCTGACCCCATTATATCCACGTTGTGGATACTCTACTACGTTTTGCTCAATTCAACTCTTTTCTTTCTTTTTTCAGCGGAGGACCGGAAACCCAACAGCCCTACCAATCCACCAACGGATCGCTTCGGACATCGACTCTCCCTGGTCTTTTTTCAATCACAATCACGTTCTACGGATGCCTGCGATCCCTGCAAGACTCGCTCGCCTCAATCCTGCAGATTCCATCCATGTCCATGCTTTACTCCATCAATTCAATCATCACGACAATGGACTCCATCGGTCGACGTCTACCTCCGGGCCGCCGTCTTTTCATCTTAATCTTTGTTTTCGATCTCACATTCACCTTGAAGCTCTGATACTTCATGGACTATCTCCAATTGATCTTGTCTAGTCAAATGGAACTTCGTTTATATTTATTTTTCACCAGATTGAACTATCTTGATGTTAATGATAACTTTTCCCTCCCCCCCTCCCCTGTTATTAAATACTTTGCTAGTCACAATTCCACTCACCTCCACATATCCTACCCTTGATTTGCTATTTCAATGGTCGGGCCAGTTGGCCTTTGATGCCAAATAAATGTAATATTATTATTATTATTATTATTATTATTATTATTATTATTATTATTATTATTATTATTATTATTATTATTTTATATTTTTATTATTATTTAACAATAAATTCATTCGAACAAATTATTAACCTGTTTGACTTTAATTAATACATTATATAAAAATAAATTAGTTTTTTAATATATGAAGTTAATTATTCTCAAACAAGTTAACTGACATTCAAACTTAATTATCTTAGTTGAACGTATGTGTAACATGCTTCAAAAGAATGAGAATTTATTTAATTGAATAATGTTTGTAATACACTTATTTGATCATACGATTCGCTATATAGTAACGGACGGTCTTCGATGCGAAGTAAAAAATGTTATTAACGAGGAAAAATAATAAATTATATCATTCAATTTTTTATATTTGAAATATTTTATATCAGACACACAGACAAATTTACCTTATCTTGATTTCGCAAAATCAAAGGCAACTCAACTGTTTCATTTGCTTTATAATTCATAAAAACCAATTCTGAAGGAAATGGCAAGAACAGCGGTTCGTCGATATTTAAAGAAGAGTGCTGAACATATAAAAATACAAAGGACAAACATGTTGATAAGTATTATCAGCCATATCCATAAGATTTATCTTGTCTGGTAAACACATATTGTGTGTGCTTTTTAATTTCTCTTCTGTATTCATATTCATTAGAAATTTATACTCAGATGGAGTAAGCTAAATAATAAATATTTAAAAAATACTTCTGGCTGTTCAGTAACATTTCGAATTAATACTGGATTCCTTGGAACAACTACTTTTGAATTATATTTAAAATCTTTCCCAAAAGAGTCCAAAGTACCCGTGGAGCCTAAGATCTCCCCTAAAGGGCCAAGGGGCATTTTGAAAACAGAACTTTAAAAATTAAACGCAATATTTTGTTGTATATAAATAAACTAAATTTATGTGTAATATGCATTAATAATCCCATATTAACACTGTCGATACATAATAATTTAAGAAAAGTAAAAAATTAAATAATTCTTTTATTTTACTGCTAATGTTGAAAAAATATGACTTGTTTATAATAATTATGCAGTCTAACACAAAACTATTATTGCATCAGTATTTAAAATAACGCGTTATAGCAAGTTATGCCAACAGAAAAATAAACAAAAGTTAGGAATAAATATGTGTAAACACCCCAGCTTCAAGTAAATTCCATACAACGTTACAAACTCGGTTAGAGTGCCATAAAATAAAGAGTTATTATTATTAGAGGCCCATAACAGGTTCGGTCTTGCGTTCTATGGCAAATGCCGAGAAGTTCCGTAGGTGTGATGTTGTCCAGAAGTACTCCTAGACTCTTGAGACCAGCTCGGGTTGACTTGGGCTGTGGCTCCTTCTGTTGTGGCGTTGGAATCTCGCTGATATATTGCCAAAATTGGTAAAGTATGGCCAAAAATCAGCGTATATGAAAGGTGACAGACAGCACGTCGGAGCCACGCACAGCAGAAGGCAAAAACGACAACTGAATATCATGGTAAATTTACCCTTCTTGAACGACCTTGTAATAGCCATATATGGCTTCTTGCACATTATTGGTTAACGGCAAGTTTTGCTTTTTCGCATATATCAAATTGAATTTAATTTAGGCAATATGTCGGCAATTCCGTGTGTCATTACATATACATAAAGGAGATTACTCGCAATTTTACCAAGTTACCAAATGAAGAATAAATTGGTAATGCAATTCGCAGTTTGTGATCTAAACATTTCAGAGCTCATCTGTTCATTGTTGATCAGTTCGATAAGTAATGCACTGAAGGGCGCCTGAATTAATCTGCTTAATAGAGAGGCTCCGGCAATATTAATTAATGACAGACCCGTAGATACCATGTATCTATCAGTCTTAGTTTGTCAATAGGACTGTTGTGAATTAATCTATCCTCCCACGTCTATCACTATCATAACTATGACTCCCTATATTATGCTATCAGTGTCCTTAAAATTAAGATTAGCGTTAAAGTTAATCTTATGTATATAATTAAACGCCCTAGCTTCAAGTAAATGCCGTACGATGTTACAAAGTCAGTTAGGGACCAAGAATAACTGTTGTGGAGCCCTTATTAGGGACGTTATTGCGTTCTCCGGCAAATGCCGAGAAAGTCAATTAGTGTAGCAGTGCATAGTATTGTTCCTGGACAGTTGAGACCAGCTCTGATTGACTGGGTTGTTGTTCCTTCTGTTGTGGCGTTAACATCCGTGTTGATTGAGTAGCTGAGTAATCTCGTTGAAGATCTGCAGTAACTGGCACACTGAAGAGATCAAGTGTAGATGTTGCTCCATCTCACTAATTGTGTAGCAACAAGTTTGGCGTGACTGAAATTGCCAATATGTGTGAAGCAAGTCAAAAAAACAGCGTAGCTGAAGGTAGCAGACAACACGCACACGTAACTCAAAGCAGAAGACAAACGAGACAACTGACTGTCATGGTTAATTCACCGTGCTTAAATAGCCTTAATTTGGCAGCTCGTATACAATTAGTTAAATGCAAATTTCGCTTGCTTCTCATTGGTTCCGTGTATGTTGAATTCGAATTTCATTGACGCCATATGTCAGCGAATTGTTTTGAGTCGTTACATCACTTTCCTCTCTGAAAAAATGAAAAAAAGTATTCCTGTCGGTGTTTTTATATGACCAAAGGAGCTAGTTCGTTCTCGACGTTGTGGTCATGAGATTTTTAGTGGTCACTGTGCAACTAATGAAGTTGAGATATGCATTGAATGTGGCCTGTTCCATGATATGAAGCTGATAACTACTTAGTGTTTCTACCCAAAGGCGTTAGCTCTATGTAGCTGGTCATACCAAAACAGGCAGTGTGAGCTCAGGTGTGAGCCAAACGTTACAAAGTAAAAATATATACATGAAAATAAAAAGGTAACAACAAAAAGAGGTGTATTCGAACATTGCCGCAGAGATGACATAATATCAAAGATCTGTTCAAAAATGCTACACATTTGTTAGCTAAGAACAGCTGGTTATACCATGTAAGACAATTGATTGTGAGGGAAAAAATGAATTATGTGGTTTCATAGGTCAGGTTGCGTGACATAGGGCGCAAGTGGTACGCGTAAAGTTAAAAAATTTGATATGTAGAATAACAAAAAAATAATGTTTAAAAAATCATTAGTTACACGCTATGCAAAGCAAGCTATTGCTATGTTGAGATTATAGGCAGATAGAGCCTGAGACGTGTGTAGAAGATTGAATGCTCTCAGGATTAGGCGGTTTGATAAACAATTTCAACCTGTCTATGCTTACTGATATCGGTGTCGCGCCTTGCATGATAATGAAGTATTTGGGTTGTCTGGGCAAAATCGGGCAAGGACCGCGATACTTTGGTTTTAGTGGTGCAACAGCAGTGTCGTTGCGAATGAGTACTCTCTAGCAGCGTTGGAGCTGCGCGTGAACGACTGGACGAGGCGTATGTCTCGGCTGCTGTTCAGATATGTTACCGAAATAAAGTAGGAGGTGAGTAGCTTCGTCTTGTGGGTCATCCTGTGCGGGTAGTAGACATGGGAGCTGACTAGGCAGGCGTAGATCCATGCCATATAAGAGTTGTGACGCAGACGCTTTAATGGATTTACGAGTGCGGGAACGCATGAAAACCAGAACTAAAGGTAGTGCATCGATCCAATTGCCATTAATGTACGAGTATGTTAAAGCAGCTTTGAGTTCCCTCTACATTCTTTCTACCATACCGTTAGATTGGAGATAGTAGGCAGTCGCCTGGCGTAAGGTGCATCCCAGGAACCACAAGGTGGTTTTGAAACGATCCGATGAGAAGCAAGTGCCTCTGTCAGTGATGACCTCAATGAGAACACCATAATTGGATATCCATGCAGAGATAAAACCGTTAGATATTTCGTCTGCAGAAATGGTGCCAAAGGTAATGCCGTAGACCATCGTGTAAAATTATCAACCATAGTTAGAAGGTAGATGAAACCTTGAACCTTTGTCAGATGAACTATGTCGATGTGGACGATGGCTAGGCTTGAAGTAGTTCAGAAATGTTGCAACTTAGAACGAGTGTGCCGTGTGATCTTGTTTTTCTGGCAAATGGCACACTCGGAGACCCATCGTTTAGCGTTCTACCTGAGCCTGTGACCCCAGAAACGATCTGTCAGAAGTCGGACAGTCACCTTGCTTCCTGGGTGAGAAATTGAGTGAATTGAGTCGAAAACTTTTCTCTGAAGGCTGGTCGGCAGAACTGACTTGTTTGGCTGCGTACCCGTGAAGTAAACAATTGGTAAGCCTTCCCAGAGACGGCATATGAACTTGGTTAGGTGACGGGCTACTGATCTTTGAATGTGAATGTCACCGCGCTGTTTCGTTCGCAAGAGGGATAGTATTAGTGCAGGTTCACTAAGTGTCACAGAGTTTACAGGAAATGCCGACGGCGAAGGTAGTTGTAGCGAGACGTCTGGCCTGAAAAGGGCATCTGCAATTAGGTTTTGTTCGCCCATGACGTGAAAGATATCAAAGTGCTATTTGCTTAGACGTGAAAGCTGTTATTCCACTCCGGCAAGGTACTTGGCGGTAGTTGAAGTTGCGTTTCGAAATGCGCTAACTAAAGCTGCATGATCTGTGAAAACAACAAATCTGCCACTGCCTATAATGCTGATAAAATGGCGCACTCGTCGTGGATGGCGAGGAGTTCTCGATCGAAAGTGTCGAATCTCGTTTCTACTGGTTGGAGAGTACGCGATTAGAAACTGATAAGCTTCCAAACTCCGTCGATCTCTTGTTCGAAAGTGGCTCCAATAGCGAATTCAGAAGCATCTGTCGTGAGTAGAAATGGCTTTTCGAAATCTGGATGCGTTAGCATTGTGGCATTTGCTAATGAGTTGATGGCAAGTCGAAGTAATTCCTCGTCTTCGGATGACCAAGCAATGATGGAATTCTTGCTAAGTCCTTTTCGGTTCCGCAGGTGCCTGCAAAAAGGATAAAGTTGTCTTGAAAGGCCTGGAAGGAACTTGCGATAATAGTTTAGTACTCCCAGGATTTTCTGCAAATCGCTCCCAGTCCCTGGTGACTTGATATTCTTAATTGAATTCGTCTTTGACGGCAACGGTTGAATACCTTGGGCCGTGATACGATGCCCTAAGAAGTCGACGGATGAAGTTGCAATCTGCGTCTTGTCACAGTTGATCTTGAGTCCGTGGTTGGATAAGTGTGAGAGGACATTTCGTAGATGTTTCGCATGAGATTCTAGATCTGGACTGAATACCATAATGTCATCGAGAAATGACATACAATAAGCAGAGTCGTCGCGAAGTATGTTGTCCATGAATCTTTGAAATGTCTGTGTAGCACACTTAAGTCCAAAAGGCATGTAAAGATATTCGAAAAGGCCAAATGTAGTGATAACCGTATTCTTCTCAATATTAATTATTAATTATTACTTATTATTAAGATTAACCCCTGAGAAAAAATTGCTGCTGTTGAGTTTTTAAAGTGAAGTGTTAATATTGGGAATAGGATATGCATGAGATTTTGTCACCGAATTTAAATTAAGGTAACCTCCGCAGGATCTTTGCGATTCGTTTGCTTTGGCGACTAAGAGCAGTGGTGACGCCCATAAACTTTTCGATGGTCTGATGATTCCCTCTTCCAACAGCCTTGAGAATACCTCTTGGGCAGCTTTCAGTCTAGCAGGGGCCAGTGGTCGCTTCTTGAGTGCAATAAGTTGTCCTCCTGTGACGATATGGTGCATCGAGTTGGAGACTCGTAGCTCTGACTTGTTGAGATCGAAAAGCGACTTGTGTTCTCGAAGAGCTGCTGATATCTCTGCCCAAAGATGCACTGGCGTTGGCTGAATGATCTGTAACTCCAAATGCTCGGAGGCAAGTTTCCAAAAACTTTGCTTGAATCCAATGGAGGGATCGATGATCTTTTGATTGGCAAGATCAACAATGAGCCGAAATTTAAAAAGGAAATCAAGGCTTATTATGTTGTGTGAGACCTTGGCGATGATGAAGTTGTGAGTGAAATCACACCATAAACCTATGTTGAGTGTGCGATACCGGCCGCCATAAGTAGGTATGGGCTCCCCTGTAGCTGTTGCGAGTAGAACGTCTAGTGACATCTCGGCCATTGAATCACCCTTGAAAATTGACTGTTGCACATGTCTCTACAATGAATTCTTCGCCAGTTCTGAAATCAAGAAGATGCAGAATTTCGTTGGGCTGTTTGGCTGGGTCATGCAAACAAGTAAGCCGGTGATTGCGACTGACATTGTCAGTTTGGTTGTCTATGTGGCTTATTCGGCGTGGACGAAAAGGGTCAAAAGGAATGTCAGATTATAAGTGGTTGCTTACTTATGGCGACGTTGAAGCCGTTGATGCGCAGAAAGTACGGTCTTCTACTTTCTGCGATATACGTTTTTCGATCCTGATGCTACACTGCATCTGTTTTTTGTGGTCTTTTCCGTCAACTGTGGAAATTGGCATTCATTCGAAATTCTTCTGCACAGCAGAGACAGACTTGACATGAATAAAAAACTTCTGGTGATTATAGCACTATTTCTTTGGGGCATATTTATTAAAGGATTTCGCGGATCTCGATCGCCGCCTACTGTTATAATGTGTTTTGGGCGTAAAATGTGGTCGGGCGTTCACCTGATTTAGCTCGGATTTTCCTATAGCCAATCCTTCTAGAACTTTAGCCATGTTTGCTATTGTCCTTTCTAAAGAGGAGATCCCATCATCCTGCGGGGAAGGAAAAAAGGATGAAGAATTTAACTTAGGTTCCAAAACCCTAAATTCTAACTCGCATCTCTCAGATAAGTCATCTATAGAGAGAATGTTGAAAAGCTTTCTTACGAACAATTTCAGTGACTATGGAAGATTGTTAATAAAAACAACCTTAGCCTCATGGTCAGAAAAATTGTTTTTATACCAACGTTTCCGCAATTCCCTTAAAAAATCAATGGGGCCAAGGTTTGACATTTCTAACTGTGCATAATTATTCATTATCTGCTCAGTTTCTTTGGGATCCAGCAAAGATTCTAATTCATTTTTGAGGCCCAAAATGGGATTGTGTAGTTTCCTAATGGCCGCAAGCTTCGGATAAATACGTCGCTGCAATTCTGAAGGTAGTTTAGCAAATACCTTTGACAATTTTGATGATTGTCATAATCTGGAAACGGGGAGAAAGCGGAGTCTACGCACATAAAGAATAGTTCGATTTCTCCATCCCAAAAAGAAACATCAATATCTAAAATTTGACCTGACATTTAACCATCTTACGAGCATCTTAAAAGATAAATTTATAAGCAAGATGAAAATGTATAAAAAGACATTAAACAAAACGCTAACCCACAAACGGCGACGACGAATTGCGAAATGAGATCCTGCTTGCGCAGTTGAATCTGGCGCGATGAGCAGAGAGCACAGATGAAATTAGTTCTTTCGCTAAATCACAAGTAACAGTTCTAAACTTCCGTACAGTCAATTTCAACAATTCACAAAAATATTCTGGGTACACTTTCTAGTTTGGCACCCGAGATAACCAAGATGTACAGTTTTGTACGTGGGAAAAAGTTATTGAATAGGAAAACTTCCTTCAGAAAAAATTCTCAACAAAAAAATGTCCACATGACCTCGCCTTTAGAAAGATTAACCACCAGAGTAAAACGTGGTATATGCAAATGTTAATTTACTGTACTCTCAAAAAAAGTGAAAGAAACAAAGTCAATTTTATTTATACCAAAAATTAAGTCAAAAAACAGTACAGTTCTCAGCATCCTGGCGCGGTCGCCAGGATCAAATAAATGCCTTACGACGTTAAAAAGTCAGTTAGGAGTCAAGGATAGCTGAGTTAGTACTGTTATGGAGCCCTTATTAGGGCCGGTATTGCGTTCTCTGGCAAATGCCGAGAAAATAATTTAGATTAGCAGTGTCTAGAAATGCTCCTAAACACTTGAGACCAGCTCTTATTGACTGGGTTGTTGTTCCTTCTGTTGTGGCGCTGACATCCGTGTTGTGTATGTATCTGAGTAATCTCGTCAAATCTATGCAGAAACTGGCGCACTGATGGGATCAAATGTAGATGTTGCTCCGCCTCGAAAGTTGTGCTGAAACAAGACTGGCGTGACTGAAATTGCCAATGTCTGTGATGCAAGTCCAAAAATCAGCGTAGGTGACGGCAGCAGACACTACGCTAACGTAACGCACAGCTGAAGGCAAACACGACAGCTGACTAGCATGGCAAATTTACCGGGCTTAAATAGCCTTAATTTGGCAGCTTAAACGCCATTGGTTAACGGCAAATTTCGCTTGTTTCTCATTGGTGCCGCGTAAATTGAATTTGAATTTCATTTAAGCAATATGTCGGCGAATTGTTTTGAGTCGTTACAGTGCCAATACAAAAATAAACAAAAGTTAGGAATAAATATGCAAATGAAATTGCTCGCAATTTTACCAAGTTACCAAATGACGATTAAATTTTTAATGCAATGCGCAGTTTGTGATCTAAACATTTCAGTGTCCATCTCTACATTGTCGATCAGTTCGATAAGTAATGCCCTAAAGGGCGCCATGAATTCACCTGTTAAATGTAGAGGTTCCAGCAATATAAATGAATGAGAGACCCATAGATGCTATCCGTTTTTGTTTGTCAATAGGAGTTTTATGAATTAATCTTTCCTATCACGTCTATCACTATCATAACTGTGACTCCATATATTATGCCACCAGTGTCCTTAAACATAAGATTAGCGTCAAAATTAATCATACGTATATAATTAAATAATAGGTAAAGAGCTATGCTGTTTTTACGCTACGCTGCACACAGAATGTATGACCTGAGAAAAAGTTTTATACGAAAACCAGAATAATTATATTAAAAATGCCTAGACGATCCCATTATGCAAAAATGAAAAAGGAACATCGTTTTAACCGTTATACAATGTGAGGATCAAAATTTTCAAATTGAAAGGAGAATAAATATGGCTGCTACAAGTTAACAAAGAGATAATTCAAGTCAGACATCAAATACAGAAAACTGAAATTACGCACAATTCTAGACTATATACACTGTAACTGCTCAGATTAATTCGCCGACATATTGCCAAATTCAAATTCAAATTTCAATACGCTGAATCAATTAAAGCACACAGAATTGCCATTGACCGGTGGTATCTAATTTCGCACCTATATAAGCGCGTTGCAATTACCATGCAATACACTTCAGCTCTGCTCGCTACGTGTGATTGCTGTCGCTCTCTCCACTTGACTGTCTACCTACGCCAACTTCTGGACTTGTGTTTACCACGCTGTGTCATCTCGTCGCTTAGTCTTCAGTCACGTCAATCTTCTTGTTGCTGCACAACTAGTCATACGTAATCGATCATCTATTAATCGGATTTCTACGTGTGCCAGCCACCACGGTGTTGCCGCAGAGCATCAACAAGACAATTCTAAGCCTTTGAACAGCAACTCACATCCGGTTTCGACAACTCTACTTATTTCGGCGCATCCATACAAAATGAAAACCAGCCAACGAAACAGATCATGCACACATATGTCTAGAAGTACTTCTACACACTGCAACATACATAACTTTCACGGCATTTGCCGGTGAACGCTATTCAGGCCCTGTTAAGGGCCACCCACAGTAACTGTTCTCAGATAATTCCTGTTTTAACTTCTTCTTGTTACGTCGCACAGCGCTTACTTGCAGCCGGAGTATTTTTAGATTGGCAACCGCGCCAGGATAACGAGAACAGTACTGCTTTTAAATTTTCTTCTGATAATACAATTCTCTGCGCAAAAATTGAACGAAAATAAATTTGCCTTTTATTTTTATTTTGGGTTTACAGGACAAATGCTTACAAAACCGCGAATCAACATAGTCTAAATCGGTATAAACAACAAAAGAGACCACCTCACTCGTTCAGTCGATATTCTCAAAAAATAGGTGCTTTAATCAACAAAAGTATTTCTTAAATTGTTGAAATCGCCTGCATGGTTCAGAGATATTACCAAACGGACACATTTCCTTCCTCAGATGACCAAAATTAACAACAAGACAACAATTTATATTCTTCACCAACAAATTTTCAAACGCACATTGCTGCACTTTATATTGACTCCTTCCATCCAAGCAGAATATGACATAGACCGCAAAACTCATAATGTCATTCGCAATGATCAGTGTATTTGCCTTTATGGCCCGGCTAAGCAACCTAATGAGCTTGGGCGTCTTCTAGATTTAAAAAAATGGGTGTCTCTATGAATTCTAATCGCAACAGATACAGAGGAGACCATTCCTACTTTGCCCTCTCAATATAGATATACGACGCGAATTTTCTCTCAACGCCATCGTCGCCAATGTCTCACACAACATAATAGGCCTTGATTTCCTATTGAAATGTCGGCTCAATTTTGACCATGCTGATCAAAATATCATTGACCCTCCATCGGACTTCAGCAAAGTTTTCGGACACTTGCCTCCAAACGTTTGGAGTTACAGATCATTCAGCCAAACCTAGTGCATCATTCGACAGGGATATCGGAAGTTCTTCGAGCACACAATTCGTTGTTCGATCTCAGCCAACCAGAGCTACGAGTTTCCAACACATTACATCATATCGTCACAACAGGAGAACCCATCGCAGTCAAAATGCAACAGCTACCCCTTGCTAAACTGAAAGCTTCCCAAGAGGAGTTTTCAAGAATAGTGGACGAGAGAATTATCAGACCATCGAAAAGTTCAGGGCGTCAAAATTGAACTTAGTCACCAAATCAAACGGATGATGCAAAGCTAGTGGAGATTATGACAAAGTAATTTCTGTGACCAAATCCGAGGCATATCCTATTTCAAATATAAACACCTTGCTTGTAGAACTCTGCTGTAGCAATTATTTTCAGTGATTGACCTCAGACAAGGCTACCATCCCATCTCGGTAGCGCCATATGATATATATAAACGGCGCTCGTCACCCCATTTGGCCATTTTGAATACCTGCACATGCCTTTTGATCTCAAGTGGGCTACGCAGACATTTCAAAGGTTCATAGAAAACACAATCTGCGACAATGTCGCTTACTGTATGTCATATCTCGATAACATAATGGTTTTTATTCCAGACCAAGGATCTCACGTCAAGCATTTACGACGTTTTCTCTTACAGTTTTCCAATCACGGACTCAAAATAAACTGTGACAAAATGCAGATTACAATTCCATCCGTGGATTTCCTAGAGCATCGTACTACTCCACAAAAATTTCAAACTTTGTCGTCGAAGATGAATTCGATTAAGAATCCCAAGTCACCAGAGACTTAAATGAGTTACAGAATTTTTTTGGAGTATTTACCTACTATCGCAAGTTCCTTTCCGGTCTATTAAAACAACTTTATCCATTATGTAGCCACCTGTGGAATCAAAAAGGACTTACGACGAGTTACTCCTTCTTGCCAAACGCGTTAGCAAATGTTATAATGCTAACCCATTCAGATTTCCAACGACCATTTATACTCACAACAGATGCTTCTGAATTTTGCTACTGCGGCCACTTTAGAATCAGCGATCGATGGAGTTCTGAATCCTATCAGTTTATACTCGCGTACCATGGAACCAGTAGAAACCAGATACGACACTTTTGGTCGAGAACTCCCTGTCATCCATAAAGCAGTGCGTCATTTCATCAGCATCATTGGTAGCAGCAGATTTTTTGTTTGTACAGATCATACACCATTAGTTAGCGTACTGCGAAACGCGACTTCAACTATCGCAAACTGACCTGCCAGAGTAGAAAGAGAGCTGTCGCATCTGAGCGAATAGCAATTCGATATCTTTTATGTTAAGGACGAACAAAACATCATTGCGGACCTAACAATCTTCGATTTTGCCATTCACAGTCAACTCCGTGACTCTCAGGGAGCCTAAACTAACACTATCCCTCCTCCAAACAGAACAGTGTGGTGACAGTCATATTCAAAGATCAGTAGCTCGTCACCCCAGCAAGTTCATATGCCGACTCTGAGAAGGTTTATACATTGTTTACTTCACGGACACGAAGACCAACAATTCAGTTCTGATGACCAGCCTTCAAAGAAGCGTTTTTAACTACATTTCCTCAATTTCTCACCCATGGAGCAAGGCAACTGTCAAACTTCTTACAGATCGTTTCTGGGGTCACAGATACAGACTGAATACTAAACGGTGGGTCTCCGAGTGTCCTATTTGCCAGAAAAAGAAGATCGCCCGGCACATTCATTCTACGTTGGAACGTTTCCCAGCTACTTCACTCCTAGCCATTGTCAAAAATCGACATAGTTCATCTAACACCGGTTAAAGGTTCAGCTACCTTTTAACTATGCTTGATAGATTCACCCGAGGGCCTGTGTCTTTACCTATTGGCACTATTTCTGTAGACGAAGGCACTAATGGTTATATTTCTGCATAAATAGCACATTATGGCATTCCCAACGAGGTCATTACTGATAGAGGCACCTGCGTTACATCTAATCGCATGAAAACTGCCTCGCAGTTTATAGGATGCACTTTACGTCAGACGACTGTCTACTACCCCACGTCTAGCGGTATAGTAGATAGAAGTCATTGGGTACTCAAGGCAGCTCTAGCATTCTCGTCCATTTTTGGGAACTGGGTCGATGTCTTACCTTTAGTCCTATTTACTTTGCGTTCCTGTATACGTGAACCTATTAAAACGTCTGCGTCACAACACTTATATGACACGGACCAACGCCTGTACATTCAGCTCCCACATTTACTACTCGCAGAGGATGGCTCAAAAGTCGAAGTTTCTCGCCTTTGTCTTCATTTCGGTAACATGTCTGACCAGCAGACGAGACATATTTTATGGCATGTCTTTGTTCACCTACAGCACTACATCTGCTATAGAGTACTCTTTCATAACGACGCTGCTGTTGCACCATTACAACTAAATTATCGCGATCCTTATCCTATTAAGGTCAGACAATCGAATTACTTCATTATCGGGCAAGTTGCAACTCCTACATCGTTGAGCATAGACAGGTTAAAAACTTTTATCTAACTGTCTGATCCTGGCGACATACACCCGTCTTCATGCGTTTCAGGCTCTACCTGCCTACAATTTCAGCATAACAATAGTCTGCTTTGCATAACGTATAACTGATAATTTTTATCATATTAAATTATCCTTAACCTACGTGTCTAATTTTTAACATTTTGCGTACCACTTGCGCCTTATTTCGCGTGACGTGATCTCTATGGATCCACATTTTACATTACTTTTCCCACATTTACTTCTCTCCCGTGGTATAAACAGTTGTTCGTAGCTAACAATTGTGTTGCATTTTTGAACAGTTCTTTGAAATTATGCCATCTCTCCGGCAATTTTAGAGTACACTTTTGTTCACACCATTTAATTTTCATATATTTTTCCATCGTACTGTTGCCTAATGACCAGATACTTAGAGCTAACGTCTTTTGTGGCAAAACTAATTAGTCACCGGCTTCATATCATGGTATAGGCTATTATCATTCATATCGCAACTGCGTTAGTTACACAGCACACATTCACTACGACTTTCATGACCATAGTGTCAAGCAGAATCTAGCTCGTTTGGTCATATTCCATCTCTAATTGACGGCGGACCTAGCCTGCCTAGGTTACAACATAAACCTGAAAATTTCAGTGGCAATCCACTTTGCAATTTTTACACTGCGGCTGTCAAAACATATCAAAATGCTCTATTTCGCTTCACGCGGTATGACCAGCGACAAAAGCTAACACATTATGAAGCAATTCTTAGGTGTTATTTTGGCATCATATCAATGTTGAAGCAATCAACATTATGCATTAGCCCAGCATTACGATACAGTTTTGATTAACTATGGGTGGAATAATAAATAGATTCTTAACTGAATTTGAACTGTGTCCTACATAACTTATCAAGCCTCGCAGAGAGGATGTAACGGCTGAGATTATTTCGCCAACATATTGCCAAAATAAATTCAAATTTCAGTAAGCTGAATCAATTAAAGCACGAAAAAATGCAATTGACCAATGGCGTGCAACTTTGCACCTATATAAGCAAGGTGTAATTCCCATGCAACTGACTTCTGTTCAGCTCGCTACGTATGATTGCTGTCGCTCACTCCACTTCTGGACTCGTGTTTACCAAGATGTGTCGTCTCGTCGCTTAGTCTTTAGTCAAGCCAATCTTCTTGTTGGTGCACAAGTAGTCATACGTATTTGATCATATATTAATCTGATTTCTACGAGAGCCTGCGACCACGGTATTGTCGAAGATCTTCAACAAATCAATTCTGAGTCTTCGAACTGCAACTCAAATCCCGTTTCCACAACTCTTATTATTCCGGTGCATCCACACAAAGGAACACCAGCCAACCAGCTGGATCATGCAGAGCAAGTGTCTAGAAGTACTTATAGACACTGCAACATATATAACTTTACGGCATTTACCGGTAACCATTTTTCAGTGCCTGTTCTCAGACAATTCCTGTCTTAAAGAATTCCTGTCTTTTCTTCTTCTCGTAACATCGCACGGAACTTACTTTCAGCCGGGGCGTTTACAACAATGGATGATCTAGAAATTAAAGATATATTTTATTTTTAAATAATATTCTATTCTATTCAATTAGTTGCGATGAATTAAAATTATCAATAAATTATTATTTTATATTTGTCGAAGGAAATATTTTACTCTACATACACGATCTCAAAATAGAAGTCTAGTAATAAATATGATCCTCGTTTTTGGCTGTGAACGAACCCTTTTAGAACGAGTAGTGTATTATGATGCTATTGACGTCGACGTTACCAATGGTTCGTTTACTTATTGTACTGCTAGTTCAACTGATGCTGATAGATGTCGGTTTTCTTGTAACTCGGTTGAGCATGATGCTGATGCTCTGAACAATGCTACTTGTGAAAATTGCTGGTTTGATGTCGATGCTTGCGATGTTCAATTGAACACATTATACTCGGCCATGGAACGATAGTCTTTTATCTCTTCTAGTCCTTCGGTATCGTCATAAATCCAGAAAAACCGTGGAATGAAACGATCAAAATTCACACAATCCTCCATACCATTTATTTCGATGACGAAATTTTAGTCTGTCATACTCTTGACCTTATACTGTCATTTTTAAAATGGTGTCAATCATTATCTACCTAAACATGCGATACCGATCTCAAATCGGAGGACATATTGCACTTGGTTTTCATTTTTCTGGTCTTTGTCGGAACTTAACGACAGGTTTTATTTATTTAGAGCTCCAACAAACTAGTCAAGTAACTAGAAGTCCAATCAACACTACTTTGGGTCTTTAGTAGAATATTTCCAGACAGCTTTAATGGTTTTTCAGATATAAACTTTACTATAAAAATTTCCTTACTGTATCCTAAATCTGTTATCCATGGCTAACAATACTATAAGAATATCGTGTGCAAAGTTCGTATCATTAGTACACCTAAACACAGTTTTCATATCACGATGCAGCCATTCTACCATCTTATTTGCTCACAGATTGTACGCAATAGTATACAATACAGTTATTCGCTTGAAATTAAGAGATCTTATTAATGCTTTGTCATAATTTGACTATCGCAAGCAAAAGTGACACTTACCGATACAGAATATTGC